>WSXT02118427.1:0-11009 GCA_011762715.2 Neuroterus valhalla | reverse complement strand
AGAATTTGGTTGAACAACCACCGCAGGGTCCGCCTGAGAGCAACTGTCATTCAGGAAAATTGCACAAGCTCCCAGTCGAACCGCGGTTATATACACCTATGGCCACGTCTCACGACCGTGAGATGAGTATATATAGTATATATTCCTGACTTATATTAGACCAATATTCTCTTAGGTATTTTGGTAAATGTTTTGCACACAGTACTTAGTAGGATAATCGCTCTATGAGTATAACATCTGTCTGACCACCCTGTCCGTGATAGATAGGAACAATCAGCGCCTTTCTCCTTTCACTCAGGACTTTGCTGTTCAGAGCATACATGTTTACAAATTCACACACGACACAAAAAATATCCGCCACTGAATTTAAGCATTTCAAAGCAAAAAACTTTCACACCGACAGCCTTACCATTCTTCATTCTTTCAATAACGGGAACAATCACATCGATACCAATCCTGTTTCCGCCACCTGCATCGGAATCGTCTTACGCATCCGTGTCTATGTCACTGTTGTTATGCGCCGTGGCTTCACTTCATACAGCTTCTTGAAAAAATCCCGGATTCAGTCTTTCACTTTGTCCAAATCCCATACCATTAAACTATCAGAATTTTTTATTTCGACTCCTTTAGCGCTTTTATTGCCGGTCCTGGTCTCCTTAACCCATTTTCAGAATAGTTTCGTATTTTCTTCATAATAATTTTGCAATTTCGTATCATTCTGGAGCACGCTCCTTTTTCTCGTTGACTGCCACGCGTGTTTCGTCATCCCACCACGCATTATTGGACTTCCTTCTTACTGTCGTAGTAATACGCCTTTCCGAAGCATTCACAAAAATTCCAGTCCACAGTATTATCCATGCACCCTATAAATTTTTGTTGCGGACATCGGTCTTCCAATCTTCTTTGTGATGTCGTAAATGTTTATCCAGATTTTGGTTTTACAGATATTTCATTATAATTCACCTCTGTTTCAATTTTCAATACATTTTTTTCTCCTCTACCCATGACCTAGGTTTATTTTTGAAACTATAAGATATTTATCCGACTGCATTCAGAACCTCTCATAGCCCTTGTACCTTTTACAAGCCCACTCAGTCTTTCGTCTGCTACAACAGAGTCGATCATATCATGGCTTTTGCCCCGACACCAGGTTAATGTGTATCATTTTGTTCCTAAATAAAGTGTTCGTAATAAACAAACACTTTTTTCGAACTAATTTCTCGAAATTTGGGGCGCGGTAATATTCACAGTAGCGACATGATTTCCATAGTCGCTTCCTACTTCCTGGGTTAAAATAAATCTTGTCTAATGGAATTAACCTGTTGGTCTCTATGCAATTCATTTCATACGGCCATGCTCTGATCAAGATAGAGTAATAAATAAAAAATTCAGGGATAATGGTTTTTCGAAATCATAATTAACGGATGCAGTAGAAATTCACATGTCCTAAAAATGCGCTGCTGTCAGGAAGTGATATCACTTGTTGAATTTTGATGAAATTTCTGAGGTGGTTCATGCCTTTGTTTTTAGCATTTGTGCCATGCAATAAGGAGCTGCTGGTTGAAAAGATCGAATTCCTCTCTTATATACAACAAAGTCGATCATACTACAAAACTCGTTTCCAGAAAATTAATAATCGATCTACCACATTACCGTTTATTCTCGGGTCATCGAGATGACCAATCACTCTGTCAGTACCTTCGCGTTGCACAGCAACCCAACCGTTCATGTCTCCGAGTAATATTATTCTTCCGCCTGAATCAAATTACTAGTCCCAGAAGGTGTATTTGGCCTCTTTACCGAAGCACTTTTTTAACGTTTCTAATTAGTTTGAAGGTTAACATGCTTTTTATAACGACATTTTTAATAACGCGCGTTGAAAGAAGGATCTGTTCTCATTTAGAGCGTTTGAGAAAATAGCGTAAATTCATATTTTTCAACCAGAAATCTTTCAACCGTGCAATTTATAGAATTGTTGTAGTTGAGGTTTTTGTAGTATTATTGCATTCAGTTGAAAAGGTTTGGATATCAAATTGTGAAAAGCTTCTCTTTTTGCATTGAATAATAAGAATGTGAATAGGAAAATTCCGAATTGTAGTTTTTATTTACAATTTTTCCCGAATGGGAAAAGGGACAAATTTTGCATTCAAGATTTAGATGGAAGGTTGACATGCTTTATATATCGACATTTTTACTAACGCGAGTTTAAAGAAGGATTCGTTTTTATTTGAAGCAATAAAGACAATAGCGTAGATTTGTATATTCCATCCAGAAATCTTTGAACCATTCAATTCATAGAATTGCTATAGTTAGGGTTTTGTGGAATAATTGCTTCGATTTGAAAATGGTGAGATTGAAATTCTAAAAAATTTTCTGTTTCCTGTGGTAATTATTGAGGGTTTGAATATAAAAATTCCGAATTTTAATTTGTTCAAATATTATTCTCTAAACTCGAGATTGGAGAGTTTAATTGTGAATGCTTTGATTCTAGTTTCTAAATCTCATAATCAAATTTTTAATTTCAATGGCTGAGAAGAGTTTGTGATACAAACGCACGTATACGATGAAAGATTTTTGACCCGGTACAGTCGCGCGTTTTTCGGAAAGTCTTTTATGTGGACATTTTCTAAGTGCACGCACATTTCCTTTAAAGGAACACAGCCATATTATTGACAACATATTCTCTGAAAGATGCACATAAGTTTATTGCAGTAAGTCAAGAAATACTACAATTTACTATTCCGTTGGGGATTGGAAATTTTCCAGAAGAAGTTTATACACTTATTCCATATTCTTTTCGAAATTCGTGCTGGAAACAATGAGAAGATAATTTGAAGAAGATTTATCGGATCACAAAAAAGTTTTCGAAAAAACAAAGGAAAGCATACATTTATATCCCTCAAGTTTTATTAGGAACTGGATTTTCTTCCTGAAATGTACAAAAGTTCAAATTGATGTAATGGATTGATTTAATGGATAAAGTTGCTTAAAATATAGTTCAAATGGCAAACAAGCCGTACTATTTTAGGATCAAAATTAATCATTTCTTGACGAAAAAAGATCAATTATCATGGAAAGATAATAATTGTGGGCTCAACAATTAGGAATATCTGGGCAATCAGCTTTTATTCAAAATTTTCTATATTTCGATCAAGATGAAATAAAATATATCACGATAACAAGATTTTGGATGGAATATAAAAAATTTATTCGTTAACGGAAATTCGATTATTACCCTGACAGTTCAACTAAACTGTTTGAAGTGGAACTTTCTCTTAAGAAATTTGTGCCTTCAGGGTGCAAATTCAATTTCGAAATATGACCTTTAATTTCGGGGATTTAACAATTTTCTAAAGTCAAGTATTTAGTCGATGTTTTCATATCTCAACGCGAACTTCAACCATCTCGGAGAAAATGCAATATGCGTCGACACATTGCGTATTCAGACTTCATTGGTTGATCTGCATTAGAAGGGAAGATGTAAAAAAAATTTTCGTAAAAGCGTTCAATAAAAAAAGCGATTCCATAGGTTCTTGGACTTCATTGAAAAGTTGGAAAGACAATATTATAGAATTTGTTTCTGAACTATTTCAGATCGTACGTATCTTGTAGTAATAGAAACGAATGAGGGAATTTCCAAAGCGTCAGAGCAATCTTTGCGCATGCTTGAATCTCAAATACTAATCATTCTCATTCTTGAGAGCCAGGCAAAAAAGCCTACTTGTGCACATACGCTTAGATTGTTCTGACGTTCATGACTTGTTAGTCATGATCAACTGAAATAATACAACACACGATATAATATTATGCATCGAGAGACATGGGACGCTAAGAAAATTTGGTCGGACCCACATGAGGCTGAGCAGGATGTTCGGGAGGAGCCGTAGGAGGTACAACAGGGGGCGCAACAACACCAGGAACGCGCGTTTCTATCAAAACAATATTCTTCGCCTCAGGCACAACATACTCTAGAGCTTCAGCTGTATATTTCGTACCCCGAAGACCATATGCTACACGTCTGTTCAGACCGACAGGCGTCTTCAGGTGAAAAACGACAAGCCCTTAGTGATGATCAACGAATTTGTTTTCTACTACTATGGTCCAACGGTGGTTCTTTGTAACATTATAATATCTGTAGGTTTTAAAGACAAATTTTTGTTGCACTTGGGATCCTAGAGCCAGAACGACCCAAGGATCGATTGCATAAGCAAATTCTGTAGTTGCACCTGGTCTGTTCAAGTATCCGATATCAACTATGGAGGGAGGTTGCAATTCTATGAGATGATAAGTTGATGCCTGTCTATCTTCAGAAGGAAAAGGCCTTCATTTTCACGGTGAAACAATCAGTATCGGTTTTTCTTCATGACCTTTGCCTAGTTGACGTTCAACAGGGTAAGGTCCACCAGAACGACCCGTATTCCCTACACCTGCAATAATAGTACGTGTGAATTCATTAGCCTAATCTAAAATATAGGGAGGATACCTGGATTCGCATGAAAGAAACGCATACATTCTCAAACGAGGAGATTATATTCACACAATAAGACTGATTGCAACATAATACATCGATATTTGAATAGACAGTTGGATTTTTTATAATAGGGGATAGATCACAAAAAATGGCATATTGAACAGGATACTTGATGCTTCGGAGAAAATTTGATTTTAACTGGAAAAACTTATCCTTGAATAAATTATAGGACTTTCAACCAAAAAGATTCTCTCCTTATTAGGGAAGACAATTAATGGAATAAAGTCAAACATACAATGAAAATATTTTCTCGCTGTGCAAACACATTCTTATAGCGCGCCACGCGCGCGGCTAGCTTCGCTGGGAAGTTTGAACGTCATACGGAACTCACGCTTTGTGCTATGCTACTTCGATGCTTTAATCAGGTTACAGTGTAATTTTTACACAGAGTTGCAAATATTGCAAAACTGTTGGAAACCTCTGCTTTCATTAAGATTATAGGTTAGACAAGTCAGCACAGTCATAATGAGAAGGTATTGGTTTTATGTGGAAATTGACTTTCGCGGAATTTATGAAATCTCCACGTTTTGAGACCTCCTGATTCCGGAAATAGTATATTGTGTAATCAGACGGGAAACATATGTTTCACACGACGAGGCCGATGTTTTCTTTAAGAGGCGTACGAGGCGTAGCGCCTGCTATCGCCTCGTACAGAAAGCATCGGACGAGTTCGTAAAACGTTTTCCGTCGTATGACACTTGATATTTTATTCAAGATCGTCGGTTTCGCGCATTTTTGTACGGCAAACATAACCTTTTCTTACCATACCAAAAACATCGACTCCCTATATTAGTGAAAATGGAGAGGGAATCTCATCATTTGACATGTTGTCGTTGTCGTCGTTGCCGTTGGTGTTTGTATACTCGATAATTTCCAAAAGAATGATCATATCGGATTGTGCTTTAGCACAATTTTTTAAAACCAGAAAAAGGACGAGTTCCTAAGCGCACTATTTTGGATTAAAATCAAAGAGGGAGAGCATTTTGTAAAATTTATTGGACTTTTTTCTCCAAGATTCAGAAATTTTAAGTACGATTCCTTGTGGCACGTAAAAAGTGAAACAATTTATCTCCATAATTTTTTTTCGATAAAAACAAAATTGCCGGTGTTATTGTATTTTCAAAATTCAAAAATATAAAAGAAAATGAGAATTTTTAGCCAAATAACGCAAAATTGAAAAGAAAATCAGGAAAATTTTTTTTTTGTTTGGGAATCCTATGAAATCATGAATCAGACTCTTCGAATTTTCTGAAAAAGGAACGAAAATTCCAACTTTGATCGCACAACAAAAAAATGAAAAATAATCTGTAAACTCGATAATTTTCGAAAGAAAGATCATTTTCGATCGTGTTTCGGCACCCATTTTGAGCGACCAAAAGAAAAATTTGAGATCGTTGACCAGCTATTTTGGATCAAAAATAAAAAAGGGGGAGCATTTTGAAATATTTTTTGGACTTTTTTTCCAATACTCAAAAATTGTAAGTACGGTTCCTTGTAGTCGGTGAAAATAAAAACAATTTACCCTCGTTATTTTTTGTATAAAAACGAAATTGTTAAAATTTCGGCATTTTCAAAATTCAAAAACGTTAACGAAAATAAGAATTTTTGGGAAAACAACGCAAGATATGGAAATAATTTGGAAGCAAAAAAAAATTTTTTTTAGGAGTCCTCCAGGGTGATCTTAACAACTTTTTGAGTTGTCTCAAAAAATCGAAGATTCAAATTTTGATCGCACAAAAAACGATGAAAAATAGACAGATTCATTTTTTTGTCAGACTATGTGGGGGACGGGAAAATATAAATGAACTAAAATTGTGCACCAAAAGAAGATCTACAAATTTGTTAAGATTAACTTTTATGTAGGACAAGTAGTTTTTGCTTCATTTATAAAAAAACTTATAAAAAATGAAAAAAATGAACTCTTTCACGATTGGGACAAGCTGAGAAAAAATCAGATAGACGAAATTTATTTACCAGGGAAATATTTTCAAATGTGTTATTAACTTCTTTACCAGGATATTTAGTTTTCATTTCAATCAGGAAAAATAACTATAAAAATGAAATAATAAAATTTTCGAAAAAATGACTGACGCTAACATAGAAGATTGGTAGAGAAAATTGATGCTCTGTTTTTGTTTCAATCGTAAAAAATGAAATTAAAAATTAAAAAATTGAATTTCTAGAAAAATCACACAACATGTAGAAAAAAATTAGGCAACAAAACTTCTCCGACGTTTTGGACACACTTTTATCGAGTGCGCAGCACGAGACTTGCGATGAGAATATATTTGCTAAGGCCGGAGAAGCTTTAACAGAAGAGAATTCACACTCATCAAATTAAAGTAGTCGACGTTTCGCTTTTGAGTTCCACAAGCTTTATACACAACTGCAGGGGGGTGCAAAGGCCAAGCGCGTAGTGCGAGGTGATATTACCATCGAGCGCGAATATTCCCAGCTCGCATGGTTGGGCTAGCAAATGGAATTTTCTATTGCTTAAAAAGCGTTGTCACGAATCAAAAAAAAAATATATATATCTTATCAAAAGACAAATCACACCAAACTTGAAGACCTACAAAAGATAGATATTTTTTTCTGTTTATTATTTCTTCTTGTCTGTTATTGTTTGGCTGGATATTGGTACTTCTTCAATTTTTGCAAGTGCGTATCGTGATTAGAACCAAAGCTTTTTGAGATATTGAAAAATAGTCACTAGTGAATTGGTGGATTTTTACAAGGTGAACTCTTCTTGCACTTTTCATGGTTTTTGTATCTCGCAAAGTTTTACTGAAGCATTGCATTTTTTATGTTTGGTAACATTTTTCACGATATAAACGAAAAGTATGCATCTAATCAAAAAATGGATATTAAAAATTCTTTCATCTTCCTAAAATAAATAATTTTTGTCCCAAACATTTTCTTGCGCCTTGCATTATTTTAGCAGAAACGTGCCTTTTCAATTTTCTTTCTTTTCCGGCCTTGAATAATTTTGCCAGAGCACAATCCAATATGATTATTCTTTTGAAAGTTATCGAATCTTCAGATTACAGGCAGACAGACACACAGACAAACAGACACTTCCGTAAAAATCGTTTTGCCAGAGTCAGGGGTCTCAAAACGTAAAGATTTTATTAAATCCGTGAAAGTCATTTTGCACATACAACCAATACCTTCTCATTTTGAATGAGAATGTAAAAATATAAATCCTAAAATAGAAATTGTGACAGTAAATATTACTATAAGAGGTATTCCATATCTCAACCTAAAGATTCCCATTCTATTCAAAATTTTTACCTCATAGTATAAAATCTTGAACAAAATGGATTGGATTCCTGAAAGGACAAAATTTCATCTCACAATCCACAATCAGACGGAGTGGATCCAAAGCAAATTCTTCAGCCCCCACGACCAACTGTCCACTCGAATGATATGATTATTGCCGAATTAGTCGATTTCATTGAAAATATTTTTGATCTCAAACAATATGAATCCACAACGAATAATGTGCATAGAAAATCATTTGGGACCAAGTTTCTAGCTCTTCTCAGAACGTTTTGTTCCCAAGTACTCTTGAGACGGTAAGAGTTCCAAACGTAGGACGAGCAAGCACCCAAATATCACAAGATCCGCATGCGCCCAAGCTGGAGACTCATTCCGGCCCAAGTTCGGAGCCCGCTGCATGTCCTCAGCACTCGGCCAAACTCCAGGATTGGGACTAATTCGTTCCCAAAAAGTTACGAGTTCCGAGCGCCAATACATATAGGACGTCAACAAACCCATGAACGGGAACGTGTGAATCCCATCTTAGGGAACTAACAGTAGCTATGTGCACATGTTACGTTAGAGTCCCCAATTAATTTATGTGCAGTTGTGAGTGTGTAACTGAAAAAAAGCTGATGACACCCTTTGCGCTTTCGCTGCTCCGGTTTAAAGAGTCCGGTTTGAACGAATGGTTACGAAGTATTATTTCAAATGCGCAGTGAGACACTTATCCCGTCTCGCCGTGCAGCATTCTGCGGCGGAACGGGATGACCGGACGGCAGGATAATCAGTCAACACAGAGTTCCAAATGGAATGTGACACACTGCGCTGGAGAACGGAATGAAAATGTTCGATACCAACAAATTAATGGAATTCCCACACAAAAAATCAGTACTCTGGAATTAACGGTGCAATGAGTACGGAGACAAACATTGTTGTAGTGAATGCGTTTCTGAACTGCGTATATTCTTTAGCAATGTTTTGCTGTTATGGTATATATTTGCTATATTATGGTATATATTTGGGTTGGATCTTCACGATACGGATGGATCCAATATTTTCGACGTATCGGTTTATTTAAGAAACTTTCTGCCTGAAGCGCGCAAATTATTTTTAATTGTGATAACATGACGATGCGACGTTCAGTCTTCAAATTGTACCACAAACTGTCACGTCCGCATCCGTTTCCATTGGACAGTTTGTCTCGGTTCCGCATAATAATTATTAGTTTCGAATTCAGAACATTGACACAACAATTAGACAAACTTGTGACGTAATTATCTATTGTCTAAACAAAACAGATGATTTTCTTCGAAACCCGATTCAAAACCCTTAGCTGCCACATTGGGGTCGTTCGTGGTCCAGCCTTATACATTCCAAATTTCCCCCACTTAATGTTCGGAAACCGGGTCCGTAGTGTTATTTATAGTATAGCGGCAGATAGATCAAGTGCTTCATTATAGCTGTGGCACTCGAGTGAATTGGAGTAGGGTCATCAGCGACCCTATGGTGACAGCTACAGTACAATTATTATTTGATGTTCTTTACGAAAATCCTTCGTAAAATGTCGAAGTTCACTTCCTGCCATGGAAATATTTGTTATCCCAAAACTTTGGTAGAGATTAGAATGTTTTCGAAAATTAGTCTATCCTTTTTCATTATCCTTGAATGTTGCATGCTGAATAAGGCTCGAATAAGATATTACTTGATTTTTTAGGTAACGCATTGCTACATTGAGCGAAAATAATTATATAACACCTCAAAGGATCAAAAAATAATTTTTGTCGTACAATTAATTGTACATTTGGTTGAAAATATTTCTTTTTCGAGTTAAATGCCATTAGGTAGTAAGGAATTTGGGTATATCCTCAAAATGTCATACTTCCGGTCAGAAATTAATTTGTTTTCATATATGTGCCGGAAACCACCCAACTTCTGCACGAACAAGTCGCAGACGGAGGAGGGGAATCGACATCAAGAATATATAAGGAAATCGGGAATCGACAGGAGGTGATGGAAATATCAAAACAAAAAGAGACATCAACATTCAGGTTTTTCCTAAGCCTCTTGAATTTCTTGAATGGACGCAATTACCCGTGAATTTCTCCTAGGAGAAAACAAAAACTGGACCATAACTTGTTGCTCTTAATAATGCGATAAGAGCCTCAGCCAATTAGAATCGAAGATCCAAGCAAGAGGGATCAAAAGAAATAAAGTCGAATACATCAACTGAACCAGAATGTCAACCTGAATAGAATTTGTTGAGAAGGGGTAAGCAAAGCACTACGTGTCACTCAGAAACCTTTTCTGCTCACGGGCCATATGGTATCAATTGCGTGATTAAAACACACCAGGCAACTGGCCAATCAAAAATAACTATAGGCCAATAACTCTTCTGAACATGCCGCATAAGAATCTTCACAATTATATCAAACCGCAGAATGTTCCAAGAGATTGGACATACTGTTTTCTTGTCAAAGTAATTAATTTTCAACTTATTAAAAAAATTATCCGTATGTCTTTCTTGTTATGTATGAATTTACTTCTCATTTGACTCAAACAACAAAAAGTAATTTTTAACACAAAGTATAAACATCTTAAACAAGAAAGACAAATTCTTAACAAAAAATAGAATAGGTAATATCCCAATCATATAAAAATTATAGTTTTCGCAACTGGATTCAGGAATATGACGATACGACACGACACGAAGAGCAGAACTGGATCAGAAGTTTATTCTGCACATTTTTTTCAACTGCTAATGCGGCCAGACATTAACTATACTTTTCAAAAATTCCTAATTTTTTAGACCGGTAAGGGTTCAATAAACATTTCGGGATACAGGGTCAAGAGGCCCTGAGGATAGGCCCTTTGAACCTATTCAAAGTCTAGGCCGGTTATACGCGAAAGCCAGGTCTCAAATTCAGGGCACGAAGACAGCGGCATGATTCCAAAATAATGGGATGATTATATTTACCAATTGAATTCAACAAGACTGCCATCGTGAACAATTGCGTACACGGAGAAAAATGGAGTGTCAAACTTTGAGTGCCAAAATATTGATGGTCAGTTTGACCTTCCAGAGTGTATCATGTACGATCAATAATTTTTTCTCTCCGGTCAGAAAGACTCTTTTTTTTATGTTCAGCTGGACCATCCGCAGAAAATAAGACTAACTTCCAGGGATGATTGAATCGACACTCTAGGTTGGTTAAGTTGA
>WSXT02118416.1:0-11009 GCA_011762715.2 Neuroterus valhalla | reverse complement strand
ATAAACAGAATAACAAATACTGTATCCTGAAGCCTCACGCTTCTATTATTCGTGCTATAAAATAGTAATAGACTTCTGTTTATTATTGAAGTAATTATTTTGTCCTTTTTAGTTTGGATATAATTTTTTATAAAAGCGGTCTTGAACATTTTTCTTTGTACAGAGCTCGAAACCCAACTCGACAAAAAGTCATAATACACATATAAAGACACTGGCTATATTCGAAACATGTAAAATACAGAGATCCGTTTTTTTATTTAGTTTGTCGTCGGTTTGATCCATCAGAAAATTCTAATTAGTAGATATATGAATCTTTCTTCAGAAAAAATGATACCGTTCATGTATATAACTTTTGTCTTCTACCATTCATACGCTTTTACTTGTATTATTGTTGCAGAAGCTGTAGATGGTGGAAGTCGTGGAGGAGGACACCCTGAAGGTGCAGCTCGTCGAGAGCCGACTATTGGGGATGAAGGTGAGCAAGATCCAGCTACTGGAGGTGTGGGGCAAAAACGTAAAGGCCCTGAAACCCGTGGGCCATATCAAAATAGATATACAATAGATACGGAGAATCCCTCGAAAGTCGAAATTAAAGCACCGGGTCTGAAGGATATTTATGCATATGCGATTAGTACTTACGTGATCATCGCCAAAGAAAAAGATCTTGTCCCCGGATATCAACTTACGTACTTCAGGTATCGTGAGAAAGATGGAGTACGAAGGTCAAAGGAGAAAAAAATTGTTCCTGCTAAAGACATAGAACCACCTCGCAAAAGTAGTGACGAAAAATTTGTAGTGTTGGAATTGAAGAATCCAATAATCATGTCTAGTCCCACAGATAATGGTTTTGAAAATTCTGGAATTAATGAAAACATTATAGCCTTTGCAAGGCATTTAGCAGTTGAAACTGTCGCAAAACGGAAACAAGAAGCTAAGCCAATGGGGAGACCTCGGAAGGACCCTGGGAAAATTAGTGTTCCAAAGCCCCCTAAGGTTAGGCCTCCTAAGGATCCTGTGCCTCGTGGGCGACCCCGCAAGGTTCCTCCCCCCCCTTGGAACAGTGAAGAATCCCCATCTCAACCAGGAGGTTCTGATTTGATCTGAAAATTCCTAACCTTTATCGATTGAAGAAGCAACTTATCTTCTCTCCTGGAATTTTCTAAGTTAAGTTTATCTTATTTGTGTGTTACACAAGGGTTAAGTTGGTATTTACTGACAAGTGTGAAGATGGCTGGAAAAGTTGCAGACGCGGCGTTGGACAGTTAATTTCCTGCTCGCCCCACAGCAATAGTGTAGTGAAAACGTTATTTATTAATCATATGATTAGAACTTGTGCTCTTTTGAACAATCACTTCGACATCTGTATGATCCGAAATCGACAAAATCAGGAACATTGTCTTTTCGTTGCTCCAATAAAAGTGAAAAGTTATTGAATTCTCGTTCTTCATTAGGCTCTTCTATATTACACGTCTCCTTATTTGGATGTTTGGTGCATTTTCTCAATGAAATAGAGTATACAATCTAACCACGCACCTTTAAAAATGTGTGTATACAGAAGACTAATTATTGTTATATTTGCGCATTTTCAAGTTGTTAGAGCGATCTCATTTTATAAATTTCCATACTTTCTGAAATACATTTTTTCAAGAATATAAAGACTCCATAAACTTGTATCTTGCATTCACCATGCATATTTAGAAACTGACAGTATGTTTGATAATTATTTAGATAGCTTTGTTCGATTTCTGTTAATCTCACAAGAAGAACCTAAGTATTCAATCAAGCTATGTGCATGAAAAAATGTATTCCTCATAATTCTTATAGACATCTTACTCTTCAATGATTCAAGTGATACAACATATTATATAATCAATCAAAGAACATCATTTTCGTTGAAAATCCAACTACTTTTTTAAAGTTGAAGTACTTAGTTCAAAATGAATTTCTCTTTTTCGAGACGCGGATAGTAAGTTGAAATTTGAGAAATGTCGTTGGAACTATCAACTGTTAAATTTCGAACTGAAAATTTTTTTTGCCTAAAAATTCAACTACTTGTTCGAAAAAGAAACTTGTACGTTCAACTTTATCGTCGTAAATCCATTTGTTGTTTTGGAATTTCAACTTCTTCAATTAGGTATTCTTCTTTTTCTTGTTTATCTAGGTAAATTGTAACTAATTATTTTTAACAGATTAATTCTTCGGAAAATAAACTATTTCGTTCCAAAATATAATTGGTTTTGCTCTAGCTCTGAACCACTCTGTTTGACAGAATGACTAATAAAAAATTCTATACATTGTGGGTTTAGTCCCAAGACACGGAGAAAAATAATCCACAGAAAAGTCACGAACTTGTAGCTAGGTCTCGGATCCAAGGAAAAATTATGAAATATTGAAACGTATCAAATTATAATATTGACGAATTATTTGTGATATAATCGACGATGATTCTCAAGACAGTGCAAAACTACTTACGAATATTCACGAGATACAACGTAAGCATTTTGGATAGGAATCAATTTAGAAACCAAGGAGCAGTTCCTAAAAAACGAAGTCTGGAATTTCAAAAACAAATTCCGTAGTTCCTTCTTTTTGACGGTCATTCGACCTTTGCTCTAGCGGCCACTAATAGTACATCAGAATTGTATACATCCAAACTACACTAATACACATAATTAATTACGTACATAGTTTTTTAACATACATGATTAAACATTTCACATAATATTGTACGTAAATCATAAAGATAAAAACAAAGAAAACAGAAGAAAGTCACTGGCAGGATTCGAACACGGGATCTTCGACGCTGCAGTACGGCGAATTTCCATCCTGCTAAACCAGATTATGGTACCAAAAAATTTATCGGAAATATAAAGTAAATGCAACGGCGTTTACGAATCCTAATTCATCTATTTTTTATTCATGTTTGGTAATGGCAATTTTCAAAGCATACAATTCTTGAGAATTTAAATTTCTTGAAGAAAAGATTTTTTCATGAATTTCAAACTTTTCAAATTAAAGTTTCAAAAATGTTGTAATAAAACGCTCAATAATGCATACATCTGCAATCATGTAACAATCCCATCAACCCTGATATCTTTCCTCCATCACTTTTAGAACCTAGTGGATGCGCTCTCCCTGTTCCGCACTATAATTTCTTAAATTATCCGAAAATTCATCCAGATGATTGTAGGGATACTGTAACTGTAACTTGATTCTCATATTTGCTCCTAGAGCCTGAATGTTTGTCAGCATATTTTGTACAATTTCTTCATAATAACTTCAAAGAAATCTGTGTCTTCCATTAATTGCCGTAGTTGAGGACCATTAAATATTGCACCTTTCAACTTTTCCATACTGAGCTTCGGAAATTTCCAAGAAATCTAATTGGAACAATCTCCTTCCTCGTCCAACGTTTCTGCATATTGCTTTATCATTCCTAACCTAATATGTAATGGTGGAATAATGGTGGAAAGCTAATCATGACAGGAACATGAATTTTATTACCAACAAGCCGATAATTGTTAAAAATATAAGATATTTAAAAATCATAAAAACAAGAGCACATCCAGTACTTTCATAAATATATTCGTTATTTGGGCACTTGAAAACATACAAATTTGCAAAGTCATCCGGGGCAACACAAAAAAGAAATTTTTTTGTAGAGCTGTGTAATATTTGGTAGTATATACAACGTCGGAACAAATGCAATGCTGGAACTGGTGCATATGGATGTTTGTGGTCCTATGCAAACTGCCACAACAGAAAAGAAAAGGTATGTCTTAGCGATTGTCGACGATTACTGTCGTTTCACTCGAATTTATTGCAGGCGACATAAAAATGAAGTTTCTCCTTTAATGGAAGAATATATAGCTTTGGTTAAAAATCAATTAATGAAAAATCAAAAATAATACGCTCTGATCGATAAAAGGAGTACGATAAGAATTATTTGAGCCAATATATGAAGTCCGAAGAAATTTTATCGAAGTTTACACTAGCATACACGCCTGAACAGAACGGGGTTGCTGAAAGAAAGAATCGATCATTGATTGAAATGGCTCCGTATATGATTTTTTATGCTGATATTGAACTTGAATTTTGCGGAGAAGCCGTGAGGACCGCAAAATATCTTCAAAATAGACTGCTAACTGAAAATTAAGGAATAACTTCTTATGAATTCTGATATCGGGTTAAACCCTGTAACCAAAATTCACAGTTTTTCGAGTCAGCGGCGTATGCACATGTGCCAGAAGAAAAAAGTAGAAAGCTGGGTGCCAGAGCTGAAAAATTGGTCTTCGCGGGATATTCAGAAGAATCGAAAGGATATGGGCTACTTGAGACGGACACAAATAAAATTCGAATCAGCAGGGACGTCATATTTACGGAGGATAATGTTGTGAAAATCACGAAACTCTAACGGGAACACTTGTGAAACATCAACAATCAGAGAGAAATCTGAAGACCAGGAAGAAGGTGTTGTTAACGAGATACTGGAAGAAACAGTATAACTTGCAGAAATAACAAATGAAAAAGACGAGAATTCCACCGACGAAATCACCGGATAATCCTGAGAATATTCCAGAAAATCGACGTCAATGAGCTAGAAGAATTAAAGGAGTGCCTACCAATCGTTACACAGTAGGATACATCAACACGTATTCGGACGACGAACCAAGAGATTAAAAGGAAGCAATGTGTAGTGTCAACGATGAAGATTGGAGAAAAGCAGCGGAGCAAGGAATCGATCCGTTAATGAAAAATGAAAAGTGGACGCAGGGCCTGTTCTAGAGATTTCGCCGCCACGGGCGCAACTAGAAAGTGCGCCCTTTCCGCGGGACAACGTTTCATAGTGCCTTAATTTTCTCTTGCATTTTTGTCAGTATATATTCAATAAAACATTGGTCTCACAACCACCGCAGGGTCCGCCTGGGAAAAACCGTCATTCAGGAAAATGGCACAAGCTCCCAGTTGAACCGCGGTATAACACATCTTTGGCCACATCTCACGACCGTGAGATGAGTGACCACATGTATGATGGAATCACAGTAAAGGACCGGCAAAACCCTTGTGCGTCTCAAGAACACGAAGCGGTTTAAGTATGACTGCTCTTCTTACCTCTTTTTTTTCTCGGTTTTCTTGTGTTTGATGTTAGAGTCAGCCGGGTCCGAATGCGCTTATCAAGGAGCACGATGTCGAGTCTTGTGTGTTGGATAGAGGCTATTGTCGAGAAATCGTAGTTCTAATAGGTTCGGCACTCCTCGTATTCAACAATAGACTCTATCCCCCTTGGAGCATCCAGCAGAGCAGGGTCGCGACCAACGCCATAAGAGTGCCAAAGATGGTGGTAAAGCACTCCTAAGGCAGCGTTCTTTCTGTACAAACACTAGGTTCCTGCATGAATGGGGCAATTCGATAGTATGTGCCAAAGGTGCTTAGGGAGTTTATTACATGCTCTGCACCTATCGCTGGGAACATCTTGACGCAATATGCTTCTACAGTATGCTAAGGTGAAAATCACACCGTCCTGACACGCGAAAATGAAACTCTTTGTTCCTGATTTGAGACCAGATGATTTGAGGAAAGCAAACGTTGACGCTCCGTCCCCATTCATTTCGTGATTCCTGTCAAAAAGCTCAGATTCCTTATCTATACCTGCTATTCGTGCGCTTTTCAGATGAATCTTGGCACAATCACCCAATACAAAGTCCATCCCAATTTCTCGTGTGTACCTCCCGACGATACTAAGAGCGTCTTCAAGATGCACTTTTCCAGAAGCATAGATCTTGAAGTCATCCATATAAAATATATGAGTGACCTTATGCTTACGAATAATATTTCAGCCACAGAGGTACCAATGAGAATCGCGGAGTGCGAGGGATAGAGGCAATAGTGTGATGCAGAAGAGGAGGGGGCTCATGGCGTCAGCCTGAAAGACACTTCTCTGGAAAGTGACAGGGTTGGTAGTCACACGATGTTTTCCAGAAGTGTTGCAGCGTCTTTGCAGACATTCCTATCGATTAGTATGGTTTTCCCGACATCCTTCTGCACCTCTTTTCGATCCTCGTTGTTGGTAAATCTCACTCCATACACGTCCAATTATTCGAACAACTCTGTTATTCAGGATAGATGTAGAGATCTTAAATAACCTGTTCAGACAGGTTATTGGTCTGTAGTTCCTAGGGTTGGACACGTCGCCTTTCTTCGATGGGAGTACAGTGCATCCTAACACTAGCCACTGTGGGATAGGGATCTCCGACTTCAAATATCAGGTAAAGATGCAGACCAGATGTTGGTGTGTAGAAGTGAACTTCTACTACCAAAAGTTATCAATAAAATTTTGACCAGCAGCGTAGAACTTCTTCCTGACCCTTAATGCTTTCTTTACCTTCTCAGCAGTGATTGGTGGGCATTACCTCTCGGATATTATGAGGTTATTGTGTATGATATTCTCAGTGCCATTATTCAGTGGAAGCCTAACTTCGTAAATCTCTCTCCAAAATGTCTCGACTCCTTCGGACTGCGGTGGCTTTTTGAAAAGAACAGGAGGATCGCTGAAGGGGCGCGTTGGGTTAGCGAGAAACTTTTGATTTGATCTGACCCATCCCTCCCTCTTTGTAATTCCTTGTCTTAAGTCAGATAGTACTCGTATTTCGTCAACAATGTGCTGCTTGATGGTCAGCAGCTTTGACATTTTCAATGTGTGATGATGGATCCTCATTTCATGAGCGAACATTCGGACCTTTGCCGTAAAAAGCTAATCAGATTTTATGTAGTCAATCACACACTGCATACGGGACGCGTTTTGTCTTGCCCAGGCAATCTTCTGGTTTAGTTGATGCAAGCGCTTTTTGGTTTTTTTATCAATCGTCGGTTTGGAGCTTCGATTTGGATGAGCCAAAGCTCTCGCCGCATCATAAACCGAACAAGTAATGGTCCAGAGGTCTGCATCGTCTGAGAGAACTTCACGAAGGGTAGCACCCATTTCAGCCAGATCATAGGGCTTGAGAGAAACCTGAATGTTAACGTTTCTCCTTGTACTAAAATCGCTATAGTCTCTTAGGAGGAGCCTTGTTCCAGCAGTTGGTCTCAATGTCGCTTCCTGATTTCCCTCTGCGGCTTGTTCTTGCAGCTGTTGAAGAAGCGTTCCGCGTACGTCCCTTGTCCGCGAAAGTTTAACGGTACGGTTTCTTAACACTTGCTATGAAAGGTGCGGAAGCTCTGGGTGTTTCTGGCACCACAGAGTGTGCAGGCGTGCCATGTAACCTCTGCGGTTAGGAACAATACTCACCGGTTCGTCATCGTGTTTACATCTAATTCAGCACCCCGAACTTGCACTTGCATTTTTGTTAATATCAAAAGGATACTTTAATTGTTATATCGGCTGCTAATAGGTTTTCTGTGATCTATGTATTGAGTAATGTTTAAATCGTTTGCAAAATATCGAGCGATGAGAAAATGAGCTAGACTTCAAATAGACGATTTCCAAATATTAAGATTCTGTACGAATGTTACAGAATGCTCTACTTATAGCGGTATGAAATAGTGGTTACCAGAACTTTGCCGAAAAATATATGAAAATATACAGATTTACTGAAATTGGAATTTCGCGCTCACATCAAGTGCGAATAATGGGCTCTCCAAATTTTACAATTCTCACTTTTTATTGTGACCAAATATTTTTTTTAACCCATTTTTCTTCAATAAGTTCAAAAATTCAGCAATTATTCACTTCATTCGGCGCGCGGAAGCTGCAGGTTAGAATTTGATGAAAACGATTGATTTCGAGCAGCAAAAGTGATAAAAATGAAAGTTTTCACTGGCAATCTGTTCTAGAACGTATACTTGCGATTAAACTTCTTCTTGGCGATCAATCTTCATCATGAAGGGTATGCAAAGCTTCGAAAGACGCGACTCAATATTTCGTAACTTCACAATCGATTTATAATTTTTTAAGTGGCTCGGCTCGACGTTGGGAAGTCCTAAAAAGGCACTTGAATACGCTTACTGTGAAACCGTTAAGTGAAACGAGACGGGAATGTAGAATTTATACTGTCCGTCCCTTCCGTTTTTCGCCTGGTGAAATCTATGATGCTTTATTTCAAATAAGTCAAGATTTATCATATGATGTTGAAAGTCGTTGTCAAGCCGGGTCACTTGCAAGGAAAATGAAAGTGGTGTCGTTTTCTTATCTAACAGTGCTGCAGCACACCATTTTGAATCAATTTAATTTGGCTAGTAAATCGTTGCAGAATGTTGAAATAGGAATCGAAGAAGCTGTCAAAAATCTTGGTAAGACATTGCAGTATTTGAAAATGTTACAGAACTGATGATAGTTTTGAGAAATTAGTTGAGGAAGCGGTAGAATAAGCACACGATTTCAGTCAATTGACAGATCACGTTTACAATTTCAGCTTCTTGTGTGATAATGGTGCAATCGCAACTAAATTTACAAAAGAAGATTTGCTTAAAATTTGCAAAGATTCCGCAGCAGTATCAGACAACTGATCAAGATGCAGACATTGATGCCATTGAAATGCATGATGAGCTCACTGCTTTAGTCGAGTTCATAGAACCGAATTCTTCTCCGGTTAAAGTCTTGCGATTCAACGCCGGAAATGATTTCTTCACCCCGAACGTTTCAGTTTCATTGCGTATATCGTAAACATTGCCAGTTACAGTAGCAAGTGGAGAGCGCAGCTTTTCGAAGCTTCAATTATTCAAGAACTACTTGCGTTCAACAATGTCATAAATCAGATTATCAGGACTCGCTTCCATTGCAATCGAAAACGAACTCGCAAAAATTTGAATTCAAAAGATTCACTCCAGGCTTTTGCTGAAGCAAAAGCTCATCGGGTTAGATTTATTTGAATTTATGTGTCAGAAAACAAATGCAGCAATTTCAATAAAATGACACACGCTTTGATAGTTTCTCTAACGAATTTTATTATGACGTGACTACATCATTCTCTTTGTTTATGTTAATAGAAGAAAACTGACTAAACTGATAAAACCTTGTATCGATGTAGTTTAATTGTGCGCAAGTTCTTATTAAACTGCACAATTATATGAAAGTAATGTATATATTTATTTAAATTTTTTCCTTTTGAGAAATGCCATCCATTCGAACCTGGCGCCCCGGGCAAATGCCTGGTTTGCCCATGCCTAGAACCGGCCCTGCGTGGACGCTGGTTGAGCCACCATAAGACATGGTTTCAATCAAGGAACGGCAGATACCTGCCTAAACGTTAAGGATACGAGAAATAGGACGATGTATTAGATTATCTATGTCAATGACATAGTAATAGCCAGCAAAAAGGCAAGGATGTCATCAAAATGGGTGAAGCTTCAGGACAATTATTCTAACTAACAAGTTTGAAAAAAATACATCACTACTTTAAAATGGAGATTAAACGTGAACAAGATGTAATGTTCAGTATCAGTCAGACAAGATATATTGAGAAGATCTTGAAATAATTCGGACCGGAAGACCCAAAATCATCGAGAAAACCACTGGATACAGGGTACCTACGCAAAGAAGATAACAATCTCATGGACAAGAAACCAGAAAATCGCAAGTAAATCGGGATGCTGTTGTACGTTTAAGTTAACACCAGACAAGATATAGCAGCAAGTGTCTCAATATTAAGTGAACATAATGCAGCAGCAACGAAAGTTCATTGGAATGAAGCAAAAAGGGTCACTAGGTATTTGAAGGGAACAAAGGGTCTGAAGCCGAAACTTGCAAGTAAAAACGGGAGCGTACTTCTGGATGGCTACGCTGACGTAGACTAGGCGCAAAATAACGGGGACAGGAAATCAAACAGCGCAAACGTGTTCAAACTAAACGGAGCCACCATGAGTTGAACCTGCACATAACAAGTCTGCGTTGCCCTTTCATCTACGGAAGCCGATCTAAGCACATCGCGACGAATTACCACTACGTGAAGGATATGAATGGGAAGGATCTGATTCGGTACATCTTTTGCCCCACAGAGGAAATGTTAGCAGACCTGCTAACCAAACCACTCAAACACATAGAGCTTTTAACTTTCCGGAAGGAGTGCGGACTTCTTCAAGTGGACAATGCACTCCTAATCTCATCGTTGAAGGAACGTATTGGGAACAACATAAAGGATTTATACTTCGAATTTTGCAGAAGGACTGGTTCTTGTACTCAGGTATCTATGCAGTCGCTAAGGGCTGAAGCACCTGGGTCATCAGGCCCAAGACTTAAGTCTCTGTGCCGAGGGTTTTTGCTTAATACGGTTACGAAAAATAATAATCAGTCGCGGACAATTGTCCAGGGATGGTCCCAAAGTAAAAACACCCAAGCTAAGGCATAGACAACCGTGCCGAAAGCTGAATGGCACCTGATTGTGGTGTCCTTCACGGTGTCTCCAGAATAACGGGCGACCTTCAGGAGTATACCGTCTTGCCCTCGCATACGGTGCTCTGCAAGGATGGAGAACCGCTTCCCTAGCTACTCGTGGGAATAACAATGGACAATCACAACCTCAATCCAATTATTACTGCGGTTCGAAATGATCGAACGCGCAGAGCACCTGAAAATGGTTCGGCCACTATTGACGATTGTTCCAGAGTTCGGGGTGCTGCATCAGATGGAAAAACGATGACGAACTACCGAGACAATCGACGTTTTTTATGGACGGATCAACTCGATACTGACCTGCTTATTTGCAATGATGCCAGTATTGTCCCTAACCGCAGAGGTTACATGGTGCGCCTGCACACTCTGTGGTGCCAGGCACACCCAGAGCTCTCGCACGTTTCACAGCAAGTGTTAAGAAACCGTGCCGCCAACCTCGCGCGAACAAGATATTCACGCGGAACGCTTCCTCAACAGCTACAAGAACAAGCCGCAGAGGAAAATCAGGAAGCGACATTGAGACCAACTGCTGGAACAAGGCTCCCCTGAAGAGACGATGGCGATTTTAGGACAAGGAGAAACGTTAACATTCAGGTTTCTCCCAAGCCTCAAGATCTGGCTGAAA
>WSXT02118405.1:0-11009 GCA_011762715.2 Neuroterus valhalla | reverse complement strand
TTCATCAAATCCGCGAAAGTCAATTTTCACATAAAACCAATACCTTCTCATTCAGAATGAGAATGTAATAATGGTTTCTTCACTTTTTCTTAGGATCCATTAATTTATTGGATTTTTGAAATACTACCAAATATTTTTTCTAGATAAATATATGCTAAAAAACGTTTTTTATTAATTAAAATTATCAAAATTTAAATTTTTCTTATGCTATAGAATAATTATCGGCCTAAAAGTACAGCCAGCGCCGACACGCGGCTATGGTCGAACCTCACGTCACATTTATTCTACAGGGAGCTTTCATAAATGATGTCGCAGTCCTGGGGGGGGGGGATGATCAGATCATCTGTGACAGTTTGTGACAGAGGAGGGGGGAGGGGTTCTTGACAATGTGATGTCAATAATTTTTCACCCAATAAAACAATGCTTCAGTAGGAAAATTTGTGACATTTTCTTTTAATTTCAAATTGCTTAAAAACTGTGTAGGTGTTTGTATTGCGCGCGTGATATTCGTTGCTATCTTGAATTGTCTTTTTTTGCATTTTATATTTGTGACGTGACACCGGGGATCTTTAATGAATATATTGCATTTTTTTTAATTCTTGATGACCATTTTTCAAAATTATTTTCATTTAGGGCTTTACTGGCCTTACAATTTAAATAAGAAAATCTGCACGCTGCTCGAGCATTTCTCATCGCTCGCAAGTTTGAGAGCGCCTAGGGCGCGCGACTTTCGAATGTCGCGGTTCGAGCTCGATGGTAATCTCACCTCGCGCTCCGCGTTTGGTTATGAATTTACCTCGCGCTCGGCTTTCGTACCTCCCTACAGTTGTATAAGAAGCTTGTGAAACTCAAAAGCGGAATGTCGACTACTTTAATTTGATGAGTATGGATTCGCTTTTGTTAAAGCTTTTCTGGCTTTGTAGTATACATTCTCATCAGGTGTCTCGTGCTGCGCACTCGATCAAAGTTTGTCCAAAATGGTGGAGAAGTTTTGTTGCCTAATTTTTCTCACATGTTATGTAGATTTTCTAGAAATTCGATTTTTTAATTTTTAATTTTATTTTTCACGATTGAAACAAAAACTACGCGCCCAATGGAAAAATGATAACAAACTTACAGATATTTTTCGGGTGAACAACTTTTCTCCATCAATCTTTTGTGTTAGCCTTAGTCTATTTGATTTTTTCTAAGCTCGTGTCAATTGTCCAGAAGTTCATTTTTTTCATTCTCTATATGCTTTTTCATAAATTAAGCAAACGATACTTGTTCTATCAAAAAGTTAATTATACCCAAATTGTAGATCTTTTTTTGGAGCACAATTCTAGTTCATTCATATTTTCCCGTACCTTACGTAGTTTTACCAAAAAATGAATCTTTCTATTTTTCACTATTTTTTTGCGACAAAAATTTGAATTTTCGATTTTTTGTGAAAACTCAAAAAGTTGTAAAGATCATCCTGGAGGGCTCCCAAAAATTAACATTATTTTTGTTCAATCTTTTCTCGTATCTTGCGCTATTTGGCTAAAAATTCTCATTTTCTTTTATATTTTCATATTTTGAAAATACCATTACTCTGACAATATTTTTTAATTTTAATAATGCCACAACTCTGACAATTTATTTATTATCAAAAAAAATCATAAGGACAAATTATTCCACTTTCTACCTACTACAAGAAACCGTACTTACGATTTTTGAGTCTTGGAAAAAAATTTCAAAAAATTTTTCAAAATGCTTCCCCTCCTTGATTACTCATCTAAAATAGCTGGTTAACGAACTTGACCTGTCTTTTTGGTCCCTCAATATGTGTGCCAAAGGGCAATCCAATCCAATCATTCTTTCGAGAGTTATCGAGTACACAGATTTCAGACTATATATACTACAGACTTCAGACAGACAGACTGACACCTTCGTAAAAACAATTTTTTTGACTCAGGGGGTCGGAAAATGTGGAGATTTTATCAAATCTGCGAAAGCCGATTTTCACATGAAACCAATACATTGCCATTCAGAATGAGAATGTAAAAAAACGTCCTATTAAAGAATACAGTTCATATCAAACTCGTAGACCTTTTCAGAATCAAAAATTTTTCTGACAATTTTTGTACTATTCATTTTTTTGCATAGCGCACAGTTTTTGTGCAAAATCAAAATTTCAACTTTTGCTTACATTTTTCACGACCTAAGCGAAAAGTATGCATCCAATAGATCTTTTATTTTCTTGAAAAGTTATTTCAATGGTTAAAACCAGAACCATTAGTCAAAAATGGCGGGTTAACGAACTGGTCTTTTCTTTTCCGGACAAAAAAAAGTGTTCCAAAGCACAATCCAATATGATAATTCTTTCGGATAAACGTCAACTTTCGCATAAAACCAATACCTTCTCATTTAGAATAAGAATGTAAAAAAGTTTCAATCGGTGTTATAGGTCTACGTGCACAGATGGATTAATTTTATTTGTGCACCTCTCAATTAATCTGATTGAACTTCAACCTACGTTTCCACATTCGTATATGGTACATATTCGCGTACGTGCACCGTTAAGTAGGGAACAATTTCGTACGCATAAGTTTCTGCGTGCAGAGTTCGCAATTCTTTATCCGTGCATGTTTATAGTAGTGATAAGGGTAGCATATGTTTGTGTATGATTTTAATTTTTAAACAGTTGGAGATATTCCTTATGGGTACAAGCACTATTAGATAAGAAACACATTCGCACATATAAATTACATCGTGCACAGTTGGCAACATTTTATCGATGCACCATTTCAGTTATTTGGATATTATCTTATCACGAATAAATACCACCGAGCGACGTTGCGAGCATCCCATCTGTGCACGTATTTCGTTACCTTTATGTTGTTTTTATTATTTTCATTATTATAAATTATGTAACACTTACTGCTTAGAACGATAAAACCCATGCAGGTAAGGAATAGAATGGTGATATTCATTTTTTCAGATACAGTGAAACAGAGTTCAAAAATAATTTTCAAAGATTTCGACAAAGTGAAAAAGGAAAATTTTCGGAATCCATTCACTTATATACTAACAAGTATTTGATTTCTTATGTTTATCTCTTGTCTGGAAGAGAGCTCAATGGCGTAAATTGTTGATTCAAGATTACCCCAAATTTCATATCTAACTGTTCTCACCTGAATTTTACTTGGAACCGAATTTCAAATACGTTTCTATCGTGATGATGAAATTTCAAGCAAGAAAATGAACTGCAATTGCAACTTCCAAAAAAATAGTGAAATTTTCATTTAAAAAGATGGATTTTCTACTAGTAAATGCGTCCATCTGGACTACCCTTTAAGTTGCTATATCTTTGGTTTTTATATAATAATTTTTTTCGCGTAAAGCCTTTGACCATCCATCTTCCATTACAAACTGTTAGATTCCTGGATAAAGTTTCAAACAAGGAATCCTTCCGATTCAGAGTTAATTCTTTTGCTTCTACCCTGTTTGATAGAAGTGATAGCAGTCCATTCGTATGATAAAATTACGTTATCAAGTTATTCCATTAAAAATGTTCACAATTGTGAGAAGCACAATTATGTTATTACCAAAATGTATGGAGACCATAATTACAAGATCGTAAATTTTGGAAAAGAGAATTTCAAAAAGGGAGAAGAGACTATTTCTGCATTTCGCGTAAGTGACATGCCCTCAAAAAACTTATCCTTAGTAGTCCTTTTTGCAGTTTAGCGTTTTTTTCTTCGTGAAGGAGTTTGGCCCACTCGTTCTCAATATCAGTTAGCTGCAACAGTCGAAAGATTTTATTCTAAAGAGTAATGGATAATTTCAAGCCAGATGAGCGTTCGTAGACCAATTATAATTGTTTCTTATAATTATAATTCATTGTCTGTTTCTAACAGCATTTTTTGCTGGTCGCGTATTCCCTAATAAATAGATGGATGGATAATATAATATTCTTAGCTTGAGCGCTATTTTCAGAGGTCTGAAAAAGACATGTGACCATGAAAATCACACGTATTTGATTGATCTTGCAATGAGGGAACGCGATGAATAGGAAACACCAGTAAGAGAATCCTAATTTGCAATGTTTTTAACTGTATCAGATCAATACGAAGGTTTACGTGTTGTGAAATTTGTAAATAGATTACGTGGAATCTCTACAAACATTACGTGTCAAAAATTTTTGCCGAAAAATTGAGAAACAGTCATTATCTGTAGACTTATTTTATTTCCCCCTACTCTATTTGCATTAAGAATAATTCAACAAGGACGCTACGATATCCGGTAAGATACAGCACACTTGAAGCAAAACTCTTCTGATTTTGAAACTTTTCAACTATCAATAAAAACATTCCCGGTTATTTTATCAAAAAGGAACATAGTAATAGATAATTGATCAAATAGTATAAGGAACACACTGTCTAGTAGAAGGGAATTTTCCCGTATAGTAAACATATTCCTAGATCGGTTTGCGTTATACAGGGTGCGCCATCTAGACCGGCCCTATTTTAACACTTAATAACTCCGCCATTTCTCAGCTGATTTTGACAAATACGCCAGATTGTGAAACGTCAGTCTATGCCATTTTAGTCATGCATCAATTTACGCAAAAGATTCGGGCTGAAATTGTAGCTGAAATTGAAATTGTAAAATATGAAGTTTTTGCAGAGCAAGTTCCCGGGACGCGTTGTGTCAAAAAAGGGTGATTTGGACTGGCCTCCTCGTTCGCCGGATTTGACTCTGTGGGGCTACTTGAAGAGTAAGGTGTATGCCAGCAAACCGAAGACTATTAAAGAGTTAAAAGCTAATATCACAGCGGAAATTGCTGCTATTACGCCCGAAATGTTGTCAAATACAATGAAAAATGCCCAAAAAAGGGCCGCTTTTTGTGTGTCTAATGGAGGCGGTCATTTGATCGATATTGTATTCTGAGTGAATTGTCAATAAATGGCATTGTATACCCTAAATAAATCTTGTTCATTTTATAAAATCGGCTGAGAAATGGCGGAGTTATTAAGTGTTAAAATAGGGCCGGTCTAGATGGCGCACCCTGTATATCCTAAAAATTTTGATTATAATAAAGTGTTACTAATTTTTTTACTAGGTTTTCCACTGATATCAAGCCAGTATTGGTACAATACTTTCATTTGTAAATCTTCAGCCCATGTCTGATTGAACCAAGCCTTAATGCTACTTTTTTATAAATATTTAAAAATTACTGACAAGGAATTAAATAATTATTAGCCTCACATGTTGCTGTTCCATAATGACGGTCCACATGAAACAATGAATGTTCGGGGGCATTGAACACTGAATATACTGTTCCATAAATACGGACTATTAAGAAATTTGTGTACCTGTTATTAAACACCTTAATAAAAAATAAATGCTTTATTAAACTACTTGAAATTCGTTATCAGTAGGTAAATAAAAAGTCAAGCTTTCGATTAACATGTTTCAAGTATCTTTCAATCATATGTATATAGCTCAAAAAGTTAAAACAATATTAATAACACACGTCACTGTTTTACTCCAAAGAACCGTTCTTTTTCATGCAACCTGACACAGGCATTTAATCTATTTTTTTTCCTCTGCATTTTAAGGTAATAACAGAAATAAATTAATCTAATAGATAAATTAGTTGTTAAAAATCATAAATAGAATATTATGAATATTGAAGAAGTTAAAAATTATTTGTAATTTAGAATATTATCATATGTTTCATAAACCAGGCCAATGTTCCATAAAATGGACTTTTACCTTACAAGATCGTAATACATTTTTTTGAATTTTCTCGGAAAATCGAAAATTCCACTTTTGATCGCACAAAAAATAATGAAAAATAATCTGTTAACTCGATAACTTCTGAATGAATAATTATATTCGATCGTACTTTTGCACATGTTCCCAGGGACAAAAAAGACCAAGATTCAAAAATTGTAAGTATGGCTTCTTGTTTTAATTGTGATTATATTTATATTAGAAATAGGCTAACTAAATTTTTTCAAACAAAACAAGGTACGAGGTATATAAATTAATATTATATACATTTGATGCATTAAAGTCAAAGGTAATATAGACAATTTGGCTTTTCGGACAGATTTTGATTCAGTGCGCAGCACGAGAAACACGATGAGAGTGTATTCGTTAAAGCTGGAGAAGCTTCAACAAACGAGAATTCACAATCATCAAATACAGCAGCCAACATTCTACTTTTTAGTTTCAAAAGCTCTATACACAATTGTAGGGAAGTAAAAAGGCCGAGCGCTTTGCGCGAGGTACATCTATTATTGATCGCGAAGCGCGAGATCCGAAAGACGCGCTCAAACTTGCAAGCGAAGCGCGCGATGAGAATGTGCCCGCGCAGCGGGCAGATTCTTCACATAATATTATGGAATTTTCAATGAGTTCGATTCGAAATTCCGCAGAGTTACTACTGTTTCGATTCCAAATTCAGCAATTTCAAGGACTTCAGATTTGAAAGCAATTTGTCTTTGATTTTGAAATGTTCTTTTTGTGAAATTTTCAAATTGAAAATCCTGATTCCCACCTTGCTCAAATCTTTCTTTACAACCCATTCGAACACTAAATAATAAGATATCGATATGCATACATATATATGTACACATTTCTAGTGATCCCAATATATTACGCTCCTAATTTGAAACCTTAGAATCTCGAACGCTTCGAGTTCAATTGTTAATATTATATAGCTTTGAAATTAAAAACTAAAGTTCAAAGTCTCAAATGAAAAATTTCTTATAGTTTTGATGAAACTTTTTTCCAATTTTCACATCTAGAATGCTAAGAATTCAGTATGCACTAGTGAATGCAGAAAATACACCAATGCTACGAGCACTGAAATTTTTTGAGTATGAAATCTTCGGAATTCATACCCGAACAAACAATTTTTCAGCTTTGCGAACCTCATTTTTCTCTTTGATTTCCGAGGTAATCCTGATTTTAAAAAGGATGGGAGATAAGCTTTGAAATTATTAGCACTGAGCAATTCTTTGAAGTTTTTTCAACCCTGTATAATATTTCATTATGCATGAAGGGTTCCAGGTCATGAGAGCGTAAGTTCTGAAACCCGAAATTCCCTGGAGCCAGAAAAAAACTGTTCAACATCAAAGAATATAATTTCCTAATGAAAAGTAAGAAATTTCGTTCGAGCCATTAAACTCTATTGAGACGTGAAAATGGCATTTCCGAATAAGAAGCGATTTGCGAAAAAACTTCTGAAACCGACTGTGCATTCCAAATAACGCGAATTTTGTTTTGCATTACTTTTTTCTTTTTTAAATACGCGAAGTAACACTCGAGTTACTACTTAGCTTTATCGTAATGTGAAAAGAGCGTTCAAACAAAAACAACGGTCTGCGAGAAAAACTTTATCAAAGATTGGCGCGTCCCGAAAAACGCCGGACTTATCAGGGGGAAAGTTTCCGAATTCCTTTATTTTATATTTGAAATGAAAACAAGGAGTACTTTTGAACTACCACTTTATTCTATTAAACCTTGAAATAAACATCCTGAAAAAAGCAGCCATCTGCGATAAAAACCTTTTTCAAAGCTGCGACATCCCTCCAAAAACGGAACTATTGACACAAAAAGTTTCGCAAAACTTCCTCATCAGGTCACGAACGTTATTCCGATTTGAGCGGCGATGTCACTTGGAAGGGTGACCGTTTGGGATAAACGCTTCGGTTTTGTATGATCTGTGTTTAATTTTTGTTGAGTGGGAAGTTTAACGTTAAGGCAGACTGCCTCGATAACATCGAATGTCTGCATTCAGATTCAACGGTCAGGAAACCGGCTGTACTCGTGGAGAGGGTTTTATGCGGTTTTCCTCTTCCCTGGCCAAACGTTCAGGCAAATGCGAGACAAACTCGGTGAACTAGAGTTATGCGGCCATAAAGATACTCATGTTGAAGGACTTGAATCATGATTTATTAATAAGGGCTTTTAAAATGAAAACATAATACAATAAGTTTAACCGCAGTGGTGTGTAAAGACATGTGTGCAATGGATCTCAGTTCTGGAATTTAGAACATACGCCCTAATACCAACAGACCCTTTACATATTTTTGATAACAATCTTCGAAATGATTCCATATATCATATATTAATTAACTTGAAGGTTTTTTTTTATTGATAATACCTAGACAATTTTTGCTTCTACTGAAAGTGTTGTTTGGTCTTAAACTTGAGTCCAGTAAGGAGAGAGTAGAAAATAAATTCAATTAGCTGTGGTCAGCTCCATGTCTGAGGATGTCGAATGTCGCTTAATGTCTTCTGATGAAAATAATTGCAGGTGCCTTTGAGTGCAAAGGGATGCTCGTGGGAAGCAATGCTGGGGTTATGTCTGTGGACTTCGACACGACGGGTACACTTATATTGGGAGCGTCCAATGACTTTGCGAGCCGGGTGTGGACCGTCAGCGATCTTCGTCTCAGGGTGAGTGAATTCACAAACAATGCCTTCTTGTATTTGGTCTTGAAATTGCCTCCGAGCAATTCGTATTAATTGAGCGCAGCTGGACGTCCTCAATTTTCAATTAGTCGATTCTTTATAACAGATTTTATATTGGAATATAATGATACAGTATCTGCAATCTCAAGATTCAAGATAAGAAGATACAACATTAGGTTGCGATTTTCTTTATTATCATGTACTTGTTCAAGAACAAAAGAGAGTACTATCTGCCATTTGTTCAGTAGAAAGCTAAGAGAAGCTAATTGTTTAAATTCACGGTCAAGATTTGTGTACCAAATCGCCGCCGTGCTCTTTATAAAATACCAAGTCTGCCGACGTGAACTATTTTATTTTTTAATAGAAAATTAATTTGGTTCATAGTCAACCGAAAAACTTGGAGAATGTTGACAATGGAGAAGGTAAGTTTGAATTTTAGAAAATTGAATTATGTGATTCTCAAAAGAGTGTCGCTAGAAGCATATGGTACAGAATTTAGAACATGTACCGAGACATGTACTTCTGAGATACATAAAAAACAAACTATTAGCTTTATCATCTTTCTTAGCTTCATTTACTTCATTGACAGTCATCTTTGCAGCTTTTATAATAATTCCTCAAGAGACGGAGTCAAATATTTAATTTCTTAAATCTTGACAGTATTTACAGTTCGATACACCTGAAGGTTGTAATACGAAACAGATTTGCGAAAAATCCGAATCACATGTTCCTCTCACGGTCCTCTTCCTAAAATAAATGTAAATCGCACATGGTACATAGTGGATCTCGAGTTCAACAGAAAAGAACTTGCACATCCGGTTTCCCCTCCTGTGTACATTTATCTGGTATTTCACAATATTTTCTAGCCCAGGAGAAGGAAAGATAGGTGGGACCGTTTTTTAGGAGACTGCCTATATTATTTTCTTGAGATGATTTAAAATATTATCATAAACCAATTTAAACCGATTAGTACCTAATAAAAGCTTATGAGTTCCACAAAAATGGGTAATTCCCGAAACTAGAACTACTAGTTTAATTCACTTCAGGGCAATTTTAATTTTTGAAGTACTGGGAATAAGTTTCTTATTTTCAAGTTAAAATAATCGTGAGACATGATGTACACATAGGTTCGAAAAACTGGAAGTGATAATTTAAGTTTGCGAAAAGCTGCCACACGTAAAAAGGATAGTATTTGATTTTTCTTATCGATTGCAGGTAAACAGTATAAGTAACATTAGTTGTTTCAATTACTTATGTTATAAATTTGTTGATGCATCAATTTTAATCAAATTTTTGAAACTAAAAATATAGGGCCAAAAAGAGTCAAATTTGAATTCAAAAACTTAGTTGAAAAAAATTTATTTAGTAGCAATACTAGTACCAAAAAATATATGCTATGACTATATCATAATAAAATAGATTTTTTATATTGGGGGAATCAAAGATTAATTCCTAATGTCCTAAATATCCGAATTTCAAATAATATTGATTCTTCAAAAAATCAGTGAATGCATATTGAATCAATTTAAATGTTTACGAAGAAGTATGTTTATATCATAAAATGCTTTGGTAATAGAATATTTCTTAGAACGAATTATATTTCTTGTATATTTCTCAGGTGAAATAAAATTATTCGCAACGGTAAGAGTTACTCTGGAATCTTAATTGGATAGAGTTTCCTATATATTTACTAAGAACAAGTTCATTTTCACCAGTTGTTAATTGAAAATCAACCACTGAATTTGATAATTCTAAATGAATCAACGAAAATCACCCTTGTCCAGCTTATAGCCGACAAAGGGATGCGCATGCGCAGTTAAACTGCTTCGAAAAATGCCATTTTTACAGTCGCAACACGGACTAAAAAACGCGAATTTTTAATGTTTTAGAGGCAAAAAGTAGTTTTTACGTTGGTGTCTGTTGTCGCCGTTGTCGTCTGTATACTCCATAACTTTTGAAAGACTGATCAGATTGGATTGTCCTTTTGCATCCATTTTGAGGGACCAAAAAGGCAGGTCAAGCTCGTTACCTAGCTATTTTGGATCAAAAATAAGAGAGGGGGAGCATTTTGAAAATTTTCTTGGCCTTTTTTGTCCAAGACTCAAAAATTGTAAGTTCAATTTCTTGTGGCTCGTAAAAAGTGAAACAATTTATCCCACTTATTTTTTTTCAATAAGGACAAAATTTTCAGAGTTATAGTATTTTCGAAATTCAAAAATATAAAAGAAAATGAGAATTTTTAGATAAATAACGCATGATTGAAAAGAAAGTCAGAGATAAAAAATGTTTATCCTCGGGAGCCCTACAAGATCGTAAATACAGCTTTTTGAATTTTCTAAAAGAATCGAAAATCTAATTTTGATCACACAAAAATAATGAAAAAAAATCTGCCCGCTGCACGGGCACATGCTCATAGCACGCTTCGCGCGCCGCTCGCTTCGCTCGCAAGTTTGAGCGAGCCTGCGGCGCGCGTCTTTCGGATCTCGCGCTTCGCGCTCGATGGTAATCTTACCTCGCGCTCCGCGCTTGGTTATGAATTTACCTCGCGCTACGCG
>WSXT02118394.1:0-11010 GCA_011762715.2 Neuroterus valhalla | reverse complement strand
ATGCAGCCGAGTGTAAAGAATCAATTATCTATTATTAGTTGTTAATTTCTGAAAACTGTGTATTTTAACACAAGTAAATTGTAAATTGTTATTTTTTCTCTTGGAAATGGACGAAAATTTTGCGTTTTTCAAATTTTGACAGTTCCAAGAGTTCTGATCAGAGTTCTGGTTCCTCAACAGAGAGTTTTACAAAAAAGAATTTTGGCACTCTTTATTTAAATGAAAATTGGAAGAACTGCAGCACTTTGAAAATGAACAAAATTTTCGAGTTTTTAAATTTTGACAGTTCCAAGAGTTCTGATCAGAGTTCATATTGAAAAGGGATGTAGTTCTTCTAGTTTTCATTCTATTGAAAAGTTCTATCAATCTCTTTTGTAGGATTCTCTGTGGAGAAACCAGAACTCTTGGAACTGTCAAAATTTGAAAACTCAAAATTTCTGTTTATTTTTAAAAGTGCTGTAGTTCTTCCAATTTTCTTTCTAATAAAAAGTGTCATGACCATTTTTTGTAGCACTATCTGTGGAGAAACCAGAACTCTGATTAGAACTCTTGGAACTGCCAAATTCAAAAACTCAATATTTTTGTTCATTTTGAAAAGGGCTGTAGTTCTTCTAATTTTCATTCTATTGAAAATGCCATAAATTTTTTTTTGTAGCACTATCTGTGGAGAAACCAGAACTCCAATCACAACTCTTGGAACTGTCAAAACTTGAAAACTCAGAATTTTTGTTCATTTTCAAAGTGCTGTAGTTCTTCCAATCTGCATTCTATAAAAAGTGACCTAACACTTTTTAGAACTCTCTGTAGAGAAACCAAAACTCTAATCAGATTTCTTGAAACTGTCAAAATTGGAGAATTCAAACTTGGTTCGTTTTCAAAGGGCTGTAGTTCTTCTTATTTTCATTCTATTGAAAACTGCCATAACACTTTTTTGTAGAGCTCTCTGTGGAAAACCCAGAACTCTAATCAGAACTCTTGGGACTGTCAAAATTTGAAAAACTCAATATTTTTGTTCATTATCAAAGTGCTGTAGTTCTTCCAATTTCGATTCTATTGAAAATCGCCGTGACCATTCTTTTTAGACGTCTCTTCGGAGGAACTAGGACTCTAATCAGAACTCTTGGAACTGTGAAAAATTTCACTATTTGAAAATTCGCCAATATTTTGTAATTTTAAGTGTTCTAACTTTCAGATTTTCGAGTTTTTTTGAAATTCTGTTTTTCGAGAACTCCAGAACTCTTGGGCAACTAAAAGATTATGCGAAAAAGAAAAAAATCCACCGAATCCAATGGATATTAATTGTTTTCATTTTAAATTATTTCTAATATAACATAAAGACGTGTAGATTTTTCGAATACATTCAGGTTATATCTAATTTGTCTGAATTGTTTCAAATTATTTTTATTTTCTTCGCATTCTTCAAATTTATTAAATTATTCCGAAACCAGTACAAATATCTTGAATTCTTCTGAATTATTTTGATTCCTGTCGAACCACGCTGAATCATTTTCAATTCTTTTGAATTTCTTTCAATGATTTCGAATTTAAAAAAAAAAATTTTCGCTTTGAATTATTTTTTGGACTTCCCCCGCAATTGTATGAAATATTTTGAATTCCTTAGAACAACTTCATACAAACAGTTTCGCTGCAGCACCGAAACTACAGATTTTGAATTAATCATAAAGCTCCAGGTAAAAACATTTTTTTCCTATAAGACGTCGTATCTAGAATTCTAAACCTCCTTCGCTTGCCCTAAGCCTACAATGAGGATCCTGAGTTTGGTACGTGAATAATAAATAAAATATTATGACAAACCAGTCACCGAAGCCTATAACACATATGTGGTCAGAATCGCTATTATTTCAGTCAAAATACAGCCTAAGCTGAGGGCAGATCTAATAAAACCCTCAAATCCGAAATAATTTATATCTTATTCGTATTGATTAATTCGGTAAATGTAAAATTTCATATTTGTACATAATATCTGTACATAATGTTCATAATGTATAATTTCGGAATGGAGAGATTACCCTTATTTTTCAATTCACATCTTCAATATTCTACTTAAGTTCAGGAAAAAAATTAAAAGAATATGGCTGACTTGCACGATTCCTGAGCATATTCGCCTAGTTTCTTCTGATATTGTTTCGAGTTAATTTTTGAAAGTTGATTTTGAGATAAATGATATTATGTGATGTAATATCATATGATACTTGACTTCAAAAAGAAGAAGACAAATACCTATCGTTTAAATATAAAGTTAAAAATATTATATGCTGAAATTACACGAAATTTTGTAGCTCAAACTTTGTGCACAGTTTGGCGATTATGCCAATCTTTGTGAGTTCTATTCGAAGTATTGGAAACTAATGTTACCAATATGATTATAAAAATGAATGCAGAGCTTTACGGCTTAAGTTTAGTAGCGTTCTTTTTGTTAGATATCGTTCCAGTTCTACAATTTGTAATTTTCAATTGTAAATTGTCGACTCGTACCGGAAAATTCCGAATATAGTACTCATAATAATAATAATAATAATAATAATAATAATAATAATAATAATAATAATAATAATAATAATAATCAGGCACTTGACTTAGTCCGTGGCTGATGATAAAACACCGGGCAAAAAGACCCGAGATTAATTTTCGATGAAATAATAATAATAATAATGATAAAGCGTTGGTAGCTCTAAAAAGCATCCAGAGGTGATCTAAGTTGCCTTCAACAAACTCTGCTGCTGTGTAGTGACAACATCATTACAAGACGAACTTTGTATCACACCAATAACTTAATATTGTGCCTGCAAAAATATCTGCGCGACAATTTCGATCTTTGTTTTTGAATCTTATGTTTTTTTAGCATCTTGACTTCATCAGGCACTTGATTTAGTCCATGGCTGGTGATAAAACACCGGGCAAAAATACCCAAGATTAATTTTCGAAGAAGTAATAATAATAATAATAATAATAATAATAATAATAATAATAATAACAATAATAGCTCATGCAGTTCAGCAATTTTACTTCCTATTATAGATGCGAAGTTCGGTCCTTGAGCCTGTACCTTCCGACATTTTTATATTTACTTGAGATGTAATCTAGAGCTGCTCAAAACGTCGACTCATCAGATTACATATTGCAAGATAAAAATGTTTTTCTAACTGATCAAAAATACCGGAGCGTATTGGACATATGTATGCGTATGAGTAATTCTCCAAATACAGGGAACTTTTGAAATAAGTAAATTTAAAGAAAAAATATTTCAAAAATTGTATTTTGTGATTGAAGTTAGATTCATCACCATATAAAAGGACTTCTGAAAGTATCCACCATACAAATTTTTTTTAAGGCGCATGGAGCTTTTTGACGTCACGCTTTATCTTATCATCAATTTTCTTTAGATAAAATGAACCAATCTCTTATTATAGTTTGAAAATAGAAGATTTAACGTAGAAATTGAATTCTCTTTAATTTTAGATATCATAATTTAATTCAATAACATTATCACTACTTTCATTAAAACAATTAATAATAATTTTTGGAAATTTTATACATCTATGCATCTATATAACAAAGGTTCTTAGTGATCATCTATATTTAATTCATTACAAAATGTTTGAATTATATTTTATTTAATTTGAAAATTCTGCTGGTGAGTCTGATTTCTGCTTTTTACTCATTTCGATTTGGCTGTTAATTTCCCTACTGAAAACATAGTTACACATAGTAAAAACGTTTGAATTTCTACCTTTCACGGATATGGGACGTTCTTTTACAAATCGTGCAGATTTGGACGAAAGTTGATCCACCCATTTTTGAATGAGCTAATACTTTTTTTACGGGTTCTTTATCGAAAAACAGGAGATTCATATTTCAGGATTTTTTTCTATTTTGCAATCGTTTGAGCAAGGAAAAAACGAGCTTTAATAAAAAAATCACCCCAAAACTATTATCAGAAAATTGAAATTGCTATAAACAATTAAAATTTTTTAATCGTTTTTAAGGGGGGAAATAGGTTTAGACGCTTAAAAAAATCGGATTTTTTTCTATCTCATAGATTGTTCGTAAAACTATCGAATAATATTTTCCCAAAGTTTCAATGGAAAACTTCAATTCGTTCTGGTGTTATAATCGTCTTTACGTGGATGTCTCCCCGTATACGTGTCGGACCGTACGGTACGTAAAGTCGGACGGTCATGAAATGCAAGCTCAAAATGGAATTTTTTTACAAGAAAAAGGATAAATATATGGTGATAAATATATTACCGCCTCGACAATCTTTTTTCAAACGCGTTTTTCTCGAAACGACATTTTCGAGATTTGTGTACACTCTAGCTCAAAAAGTTTTGAATCAATCATTCTCAAACTTAGCAGACACTTTTTTTATATCATTACCTTCTATTTGAACCTAAATCTGTAGTTCTATTATTGTTTTGAGTATTTTTTAAACGCAAGGAAAGTTATGAAAAAGCGTCCGAAAATTAATGTCTCCTGTTTACGCAACCATGAAAATTGAATTTTAATTTTTTTCTTCACGGAATTAGGTTCAAATAGAAACAATATATGTGCCGGAATTAAATTTCGAACCTTATTGATTTCGGATAAAAACTGTGGCCTCCAGAATGTTCACAAGCACCAAGTTCCAATTGTGACGCTTTATGGGCAGCAGCCGATATCTTCCATGTTTCTCAATGAAAAATTTAAAAATTCCACAATTTCTTCTTGAATATATTCTTAGTATTTCTTCGTATTTTACGTTAAATTTCCGATCGAAAACGATTTATTTGAAAATGGTGAAATTATTAATACTATCGGAAGAAATTTTATGCATCTAGCTCAAATCGTTTTTCTCTTAAACATGATAAGATAACTTTTGTTAAGAATTCAAGAAATAAATAATAAAAAGTAAAAGAAAAACATCATTATTGAAAATGTGAATGACTTTATAAGGATTTCGGTAGTTTGACTTAGTGAATAAGTACCTCTTTCAGTTTTATGTTTTACAGTATTTACATTCCTCGAATTTCAACATTTATTATTTACAAATTTTTACAATATTTTTCTTTTCACACAAGAAAAATTGCTTCGCTTCCAATTCTTGAAGAGAAACTGGAATCATACAATGATATTTCAAAGTCCCCTTCACCAATATATTACAAAGATGAGATGCAATAGGAGAACAAAAAAAATTTTAATAAACTTACACATCACGAACAAGATTTGAAAATAGAAACTAAGTGGCACGTTTTTCCTACAGCGCTAGATACATTAAATTTTTTCCGCCAGTAATAATAATTTCACCATTTTAAAATAAATCGTTTTCGATCGGAAATTTGACGTAGAATACGATAAAAATACTAAGAACTTAATTCATGGGGGTCAAACTAGTTAAAAATCGATTTAAAAGTTATAATTGTTTATAACAATTTCTATTTGTCAATAATATTTTTAGGGTGACTTTTTTATTGAAGCTCGTTATTTTACCTTTCAATTGAAATAACAATAAGATCTCTACCTTAAATGGAACAGGAGTAATGCATTTAAAAAAAAACTAGTCTTCACTCAAATTCTCAATTTTTCAACCCGTCCCATTTTTCGTAAAACCGCAAAATAAGAAGAATCCTCAAATAAGTATATTCTCTCTTTCGATAAAGAACCCGTAAAAAAAGTATTAGGTCAATCAAGCAGGAGTTTAAGAGATCCATGATTTTGAACATTTCAAAATATTCAAAAAGGTCTCAAGATATTAAAAGAGATTCCAAAAAATGTTGAAAGATTCTAATATATAATGGATGTTAGGAAGTTTTCAGACAATTTCCGAATATTTTAGAAAATTTCAAAGATTTCTATAAAGTTTCTATAACAAACATGTGAAAAAGAATGCAATTTTGTACTTGCATAGACTTTATATATTCGAAAGATGATGTAAACAGTCTATTTTTATTTGTTGTGACCTAAAGTTGAAACAAATCAGATTTCATTTTCCAAGGGATCGCTGGAAAGTGAATGAAGGTTATGCATTCATACACTAAGCCACATAAATCCACTCTAATTTTCCTGTTATTGCCAGATGAGAACGAATTCAAGAACTTCGGTTATTTGCCATGACTGTAAATGATTTTTTTAAATCCAAAGCAATGAAGATAATCTGAATATACCTCTTTCGACCATGCGTGCCTGTTTTAATGTGAAATGATGCAATACTTGAATGAGAAAAACAAGCATGATGAATGTTAATTTTTACATGAATATAAGGACGTGTTTTGTAATCAGAAAATTTTGAATTCCATATAAGGGCCTGATGATCGATTTTTAGTAAACTTACTAGCGCGTCTTCAAGCGTAAGACTGGCCCAAAAAAAATCGCATCGAAAGTAATCCTTACAACAAACTGTATACACAATAGGGTGGTCCAAAAATGCATTACAAAAATTTTTCTCCAAATTTTTATGCAAAACACCAAAAAATTCGTTCGAATCCACAAAAAAATAAATGCATTTTTTTGTTTTGAAAAAAAACTATTTAGAGTTGCCGCAAGCCCCATGGAGCTTAACACGTATTTCCCATGAGAAAAAAAGACGTTTTTGTAAATTTCATTCAGAAATCTCAATATTAGATGAATCGAGTTCAAAAGTTACCATTTCTCTTCACAATTGATCACAGAATGCGAATAAAATATTACTTTTCAAATATCACCCCCAAAAGTCTATTTTATAGGTCCCGAAAAACCCCCTATAAGTGAAAAAATGGGTTTTTCGAGTTTTTGGCGCTAATTAGGATTTTTTTGCGGTTTTTTTAACGCAGGTGGTTTCAAATACTTGAAATACTATTTTATACTGTTAATTAGATGTTTATTCGAATTGTTTAAACAATTTATTATTGTTTTTAGCAACTTTCTCTTAGAAAAAGATTAGAAAGTTAAGGTTTTTTTTCTGAATTTATGAACTTTTTGTCCACTTTCCACTTGAGGTGGATAATTATTTATTTTAATTTAGCAGAAAAAATTGTTTAAACAAATTTTGCATGTTTATTAGTATCTTCTTCTAGATTATTACTACATAGTTGCGGGTTTTCCTGAAATTTCAAAGTTTTTATCACTTTCCAATAAGAGTAAAGTAATAATGAATTCATGTTGAAACAAAATATTTAAACAATTTATCATCATTGCTTATAATATTTTCTTTGCTTAATGAGAGAAACTTGCGGTTTTTTCTGAAATTTAAAACTTTTTGCCCACTTTTCACTTGGAGTGAGTATATTCAATTGAATTTAACAAAAATAATTGTTTAAACAAATTATTATTGTTAATACCTATCTTTTCTTAGACTGGTGCTAAATAGTTGCGGTTTTTTTCTGAACTATTAAGCTTTTTATCAACTTCTCACTTAGTGTGGTAATAAATTATTCGAGTTAACAAACATGCTTATTTACACAATTTATTATTGTTCATGACCATTTTCTCTTAGATAAGTGCTAGAAAATTGTGTTTTTTTCTGAAACGTTTAACTTTGCTCTATCTTTTTAGCTGTGAACAAATAATAAATAAACATTAGAGAGAATCATATTCCAAATAGCATTGTATTGTTTCAAGTAAATTGTTTTTGTTCATTTCCCAATGTCCAAAAAAATTGATTAAAACAAAAAAGCTGGATTCGTTCAGTGAAATTTGAATTCCGTATTTTCTACTAAAATTATGGATATTTAACGCAAAAATTGAAATTTTAAGAAACAAGTTCAACTTCCAACCAAAGAGTCTGAATTTCGAACTAAAAATATAGAATTTTAATCAAAAATATAATGGTTGATATTTAAAAAAAAAAACATTTTTATTTTGAATAAAAAACAATCTATCAAATCAATTCAATCTAATTCAATCTAATTGAATTTCATTCGAATTCCATTCAGTGCAAAGTTCAACGTTTCAGAAAAAACCACAACTTTTTAGCACTTATCTAAGAGAAAATAGTTTTACACAATAATGAATTGTTTAAATGAGCATGTTTGTTAAGTCGCATTAATTATTACCTTACTAAGTGAATAATCGACAAAAAGCTCAAGAGTTTAGGAGAAACCGCAACTTTTTAGCACCAATCTAAGAGAAGAAAGGAATAAACATTCACAATTTGTTTCAACGATTATTATTGTCAAATTAAATTAAATAATAACTCACTTCAAGTTAAAAGTGGGCAAAAAGTTAAAAATTCCGGAAAAAAATCATGATTAGCACCAAAAACTCGAAAAACCCATTTTTTCACTTATAGGGGTTTTTTGAGACTCTATAAAACAGACTTATGTGGGTGATATTTGAAAAGTAATATTTTATTCGCCTTCTGTGACCAATTGTGAAGAGAAATGGTGAATTTCGAACTCGATTCATCTAATATTGAGATTTCTGAATAAAATTTACAAAAACGGCTTTTTTCTCATGGGAAATACGTGTTAAGCTCCATGGGGCTTGCGGCACATCTAAATAGTTTTTTTCAAAACAAAAGAAATTGAATTTTTTTTTTATTCAAACGAATTTTCGGACGTTTTGCATAAAAATTCGAAAAAAAATTTTTTGGACCACCCTAATACACAACCGGTATCGGTATGGAAATTATTAACTATGCCATTGAGAAAAAATTACTAGTACGGACATTTTTTTACCGGTTTTTTCAAAGTGTATTTCAAGCATACCGAAGGTGCTTACAGGAATTTTTTCGTTTGTAAAAACTTGAACCACTTTTGCTATTTAAAAAGGCAAGTACACAGTATAGTGGCAAATCATAAGAGACAAGACGTTTCGCGGATTTTTTTCAAAACATATTCTTGAAGAAAGTTTACTATAATATAGAAACTCTAATAGTCGTTTAATAGTTTTTTTACATTCTCATTCTGAATGAGAAGGTGTTCGTTTTATGCGAAAGTCGATTTTTGCGGATTTGATTGAATCTCCACGTTTTGAGATCCACAAATCATCTTAACGAAAGTTGTAGCGGTTAAAATTATAAACATTTTCATGATAATAACTCATCGATCGGACCAATCGTTTGATTCGCGTCAAAGTCATTCAATCGCGCGCTGCGGGAGCTGTTGATACAAATTGACGCGCTAGATCGAGCGTACGTTCGAGTAAACTTGAGCTGCAATGAAATTAAAATTAAATATTAATTTTTCATATTCAGGTTCCCTGAAATTCTATTTTTGAATGTAGGAATCCCCAGAATTGAAGGTTCTAGAATTATGAATCTCTCATTCCTAAAATTTCAAGATTAAACAGATCTAATAATTTTTTAAACTCCCAAATTCTTTTTCGGAAATTCGAAAATCTGAAAATGTACCGGAATTCGAAATTAAAACCCCATTCTAATGGTGAAAACTAGAAAGTTTGAAAAGTATAAGAATGTTACATTAAATTGTTACTTGGAAAATTGAGATCCCTGGAAAATATAATTTTGCAAGTTGAAATCCCCACAATTGGACACTTTAGAATTCCAAATCCTGAGATCGAACAGATCTAATGATTTGAAATCTTCTCAATTTACTTTTGAGATTAGTTAATTTTGAATACTACCGGAATTTGAAATTAGAACGTAAATTTTGGAATTCAAATTTCCGATGATTTTATTTTTGAATTTCAGAATCCCTAAAATTGGAGATTCTAAAATTCCAAATCTCTCAATCAGAAAATTTTGAGATCGAACAGTTCCAATGGTCTGAAAACTTTTTGATCCTTTTTTGAAGACAGGAAAATTTGAAAAATATAAGAATGTATCAGAATGGAAAATAATTGAAATGGTTCAATCAGAACGTGAATGTTGAATTTCAAATTTCCCATAATCTTTTTTTGGAATTTCAGGATCTTCAAAGTTAGAGATTCTACATAACTATTGCAAATATCGAAAAATCGCATGAATACAAATTTGTAGAATATTTTTTTATAAAATATTTTTATGAATTTTTCCACTTCCCAAAAAATGTGCTTAAATTTATTATTCAAAAACAAAAAAAAATATTGTTCTCAATCAATGCTCTTTGAATCTAGATAAATGAAGTTTTAAGAATTTGATGAGAAGAAAGTGAGATACTTAAATTTGCTATAAAGATATTAATTTGATTTGTCGATATATTTTTTAATTTATTAAAGAAAATATCATCATTGCTTGTGAAAACTCAACATAAAGAATTCCAATAATAGGTCGTGATTGTGTAAAATTCTAATTAGGCAACGAGGGGATAATACTGTGCTACTTGAAAATAAGCTTTGTCACCTTGCGAACATAATATGTTTACGATTTTCTGCCTCCAAATAGAAAAACAAAGATTATTTACAAAATCATTCAATTGCATCGTACGCACTTTCTTTCCATCCCAGAATCTCACTTTTTTCTCATTGAATACGTAAAATTGCACTCATCTAGATTCAAAGAGTATTGATCAGAAAAAATCAATCTTTGATTCTTAATAAAGAGATAGAGGTACATTTACGTAAACTCTACTACTTCAAGTCCTACTCATTCACTATATCTCCTCTGATTATTAATTTTTTACAATGAATAAAGTCCTTATATCGCAGTTCAATTTGTTGAGAAATAAGTTTCTGGAAACTAATGAAATAAATAAATAAAAATAAGTCCCATGAAAAATTTGAGATGAAAAAATTCGTTTCAATAAAACCTACTATTTCTGAATATTCGTGATTTACAGATGTGACTAATATTTGGTTAGAAAAAATAAAGGAGAGGGTTCAATAAAATAGAGAGAAGGATTCCAGAAATAACTTCATGATCTTTCCGTCAAGTTTTCTTCATGTCATTCAAAGCTGTCATTTTGAATGAAAACCTAAAACTAATTTATGAGCTATCCAAAATCCTGGATAAAGTGCTTCATTTTGTATGAAGAAGATTTTGTACAGTTGAAAATCGAATTATCAACATTGATTTGAAATACCTATAAATAATATAAACATCGATAAAATACACCTATGGCCACATCTCACGACCGTGAGATGAGTGAACACGATGTA
>WSXT02118393.1:5837-25197 GCA_011762715.2 Neuroterus valhalla | reverse complement strand
GTTTGTGGTCGCGGCATCGACGGTTGGCGGTCAGCTGTCAGGCCTCGATGTAAATAAACCCTCCCGTTCCAGAGCTCCGGAGTTCCATAAATGTTTACAAAAAAAAAGAAAGAAAACGGGATGAGTAGATGTTGTGTGTTGTGAGAGTGCCCTGTAGGAGTTTGGCCCTCGCTCCGAACCTCAGACGAAGTGAGACAGTCTAGGACTTCTGTCCCAGCCTAAAAACATCTTTCCTGGAGCCGGCAAGGGGAGCCGTGTCCGGGTGTTTTGTTCACTTTTGTTTGAACCAAAAGAAAACAGTGACAGGTAAAATTTACCCTGTCACAAGATCATCAAAAAAGGTCATCGGATCCTCGACAGCTCTGTGATTTCTATTTAGCGAGTTTGCCCGCGACCAACAGCAATTCCGAGAGTTAAGCGGGTGAAACCTCCTCCTTGGTTTTGCCTGGGCTATACGCTCGGTACAATTCCATAGCTTCCTCCTTTGGATACTCATGGACCGTTTGGAGGCCTGGCGGCGTTTTATACGGGGGAAGCACCGTAGGGTTCAACTACCCTTGCCAGCGAGACAACAAAATCTTCCCGAGGGGATGGCGCATCTAGACGCATTTGTATCTATTGTGATGTTGCGCAGTAGCTTCAACTAGAGCCTGCGCACAATTAACACGTAAGACAAGGTTCAGTCCATGTTTTCAAAAAATGCACTGTTGACGGTTCATTGAAGCAACCGTTTAATTTTTATGACAAGAAAATGGTAATTCTATTTTCTCACTGCGGCTGACTTAGAGCCAATGGAACAGACAGTTTTGTGTTATAATTGATTCGTCTATGGACGCTTTCTTTCAAAATGAACAGCAGTAGCTTGGACTGCTCCATAAGCATAGAAATAGGCCTAAGTCATGGGCAAAATATCATCGAATCTGTAAATTAGCTACATGTCCCCACCTATATGATGTATTCACGGTATTCAGAAGTTGAGACTTTAACATTAGTTTTCACCATCCAAGGTTTTCAACTTTGATGCTTAACCCTTAATTGCCTCTTCTAATGAAGACGCTAATTTTTTAAAGTCTAAACTATTATTTATCGTTGATTTGTAAGCTGAGACAGTACTTAATCTTCGACTTATCCTTTCTCTTTGCAGAATCATCCTGGCTTTTCCAAGGAGTGCCAGTACATCCTCCTCCTATTCAACTCAAAGTTTATTATTACGAAGCTGAACTGGAGCAAGAGCATACTTACAGACTAGGAAATGGTTTCTACAAAGCAGTAAGAGATAAGACTCGCGAGTACATCTTGGGAATTATCCCATTCAGAAATTTTTGTCTATTATGAGTCCCAGAGGAAATATTCCTGATGACTATGCTGCTTCTACAAACTCTAGTAACTATTTAAGAGTTAAAGTGTGGATAGATGGACTCACCGCCAACGTGACTGAACCAAACTTAGATGGGGATTATCTGAAAGAGAAATACAGAAAGAAAATCAAAACTTCGCGTTTAGTTGATGTCGAGATACGACTTTAATTCAACTGAAAAGTATACATGGGCAGGTCTAAATAAACAGAAGAATAACTCCAAGGTGAGCTTGAACCAAGTTCAACCAGCAAGAGTTGCATCTAATTTTTCTGAAATCATTCCACTGATGCTTCTTACTTTGTATTTGGAATGTCCGAAGATGTTTAGCGTTAGAATATTTTTTTCAAAGCCAATTTACAGGGTACCAAATAAGCAGAACTTTCAAATTTTTTCAACGAAATTATTTTCTGGTATCAAAATTGTGGAAGAGTTCGTTCAAAATGAGTTCAAAAAATGCGAGGTGCTCAGTTATGGGTCAAACTCGATCCAAATTTATTGTAGCGCTTTTCGAGTACATGTTGTTATAAAAATGGACGGAGAAAATTGTAGAGGAGGATTTGAATAAAATCGGAGTCTCAGGAGTATAATCATGTATCTGTATTTTTAATAATCACATATAAAAGAAAATGTAGAAAAAAGTTCTCATACTGGTCCGACTCATAACTCTGCATACTAAATTCGATTGACACATTAGAGGCGAAAATTTGAAATCGATTATGAAGCAGTTTAGTCTTATGGGCAGAGCAGGTGGCAGCTATGAGGTTTGAATTCATTTTCACTTATCATCGTCATTGAGATCAACAAACTTGCTGAAAGGACTAAACGCATGCCTTGGTTCTTCCGCCCATCTTGGGAAAAGCCAACAAGAATTAAAATGTCTCCATCGGCAAAGTCGATAATTGTTATTTGTAATCATCGAGATCCTCAAAACTATCATCTTCCTTTAAAGGGTAACCCTGGGTCAGCGGAAGAAAAACAAGAGTACTGTCTTAGGTTGCGCACGGACATGCATTGGGCTGATTTACAAAGTTTGGGAAGACCACCGTCGCTGAGCTTACATGACCAAAAATTGAAAGTTTTGACGACCAACTTCACTTAAAGTATAGAAAAAGATAACATGCAAATACATATTAACAGGGTTTTGTTTCGGTAGGGGGAAACTAATCAAACAAAAAATTAGTAATCAAACTATTACGCTAGGCGTTCTGCAGTCTTCTTTCAGTAGTGAGTGGCAGGTGGACGTCCCAAATTCGAAATCGCATCGCTGCATTCTCTTGCCCATATCTTTTCTTCTGGTCTTTCTTGCTCAGATATGGATTCGGTTCCAAAGAGAAGCAAGAGAAGTTGAAAGAAAAATGGAAAGGTAAATAGAATCGCATCTTAATTACCATGAGTTTTCAAGGGTAGCAGAGGAGAATGCTGATTCTCGCTCTATGCTTTTATTGCGACCTGTATTCGATGAGTAACGAAATTTGAGTGAGCGGTGGGAAATACACTGTCAAAGCTTTCTTGGCCTGAGACATAAACTACAAGTCATTTGCGCACTTTAACCATTCCGCAGTACGCTCAAGACTTGGTTGAATGTTAAGGCAAACACTTAGAGGACACGGAAGAACACCTACTGGGTATAAGCTCAGGAGAAAGTCTCATGATATAGCCCGGAAACAAAGTGGATGATGAAACGCTAGAAGGATATTGAAGAATAACTCTTATTTCAGTGGGTTCAAAGAACTACGCAGAAGCTATAAGGAACAGGTTAGCAATACAGTAGAAGTGGATGGATGTAACAAACGCAACTAGAACGGCTTTAGGAAAGAAGAAGGTAGAACTGATAACATTTGCACTCGAAACTTTTTAGTCAGTAGAAATCTGGAGTGGAAGAGGGGAAAACTAGTGACCTTACATGTGGATTTCAAAGCAAAGTTCAACTCAGTAAAGAGAGGTGTTTTATGGCAAGCTATAAATAGGTGGTGGATGCTTATAGAAAGGATACAAGAAATTATTGTTAAGCTAAGCTTAGAGTAGAATTGGATCAAAGGGAGGGCAAGGTATTCTAGACAGGATTATCTGATCTGGTCTGTCTGGTGCTACGTTATAGCCAAGAACTCTTGGCTATCCTGAGATGACTGAAGAATACATCTTACACACGGAGCCTAAGACTTTGAATATCCATTGTTTGCGTTCAATAATTTCAAAAATTACAGCACATTTGTGTTCTCCTTCATTTGAGGTTATTATTAAATCGTAAACTATCAGTCCAAGTTCTTTTTGAATGGATACTAAATGTCCTCTTCGAAAATGACTAATGAATGCTCCCTTAGGTTGCGGAAAGAGGGTCGAGGTGTATAATGGTAATGCTGAATGCAGTTACAAGAGACAAAAAGGAGACGCGGAAACTTGATTACAGATGGTTCCAAAGGAAAAGGTCCTGAGTAAGGGCGTGGAAAACGTGTGAATCACACCTGGATGAGGTAGCCTTTATGGTGTCCATGGAATACTGGGCAACCATCCAGAGTATGCAACCTCACCCTCGCATGCGGGGCTCTGCAACGGTGGATTAAGTGTGTTCCTGCCTGCTTGTTCGAACAACTCCAGGAACATCAGACTTACTTGTGAATGCGATTCGTAAGGATTGAAGGCGCAGAGCATCAGCCAATGGATCGGCAAGTAGTGACAATCGTTCTGAAGCAGGCCTCTTCTGAACCCGTGTGTTCGTTCGTATCTCCACTGACCGTAGAAATATGAAGTGAGGGGGCACATAGTATTAGGTCGACGACTGTGTTTAGTCGCTAATATTGCTCGAACAGTTTTAAGGGCGCCCAGGGATGAATCATTGCCACTCACATCAATCATCTCCAACTTTGAAGTTGGCCAAGGAAACCTTGTTCGCATTCGGAATCATTTTGTGTTCATCTTAACTGCAGAAACTTTGAACGAATATTATGAAAATATGATAATTCCCTCATATTTCCTTGCATAGAACTTATTCATTATTTTTTGAAGAATTTGGTTATATGGTAAGACACGATAGTGAAATAGGATTCGGATGTATGGTATTGAAAGATCTTGGCAGAATAAGTGTACTTATTCACACCAACATCTGGCCTCGATTTTCACCTCGTATCCAAAGTCCGGAAAACTCATGCCACATTTGCTGGTGAACATGCATTGTATTCGCGAAGATTTAGGCTTGGCGAGGCCTCTTTTCCAAATCCTCCGAACCATCTCTTCCACAAGTCATATTCTCGAAAGGTCGTTCCTCGTAGTCCTATCCTTGGAAATCCCAGTGTAGTAGGGCAAACTTTCCTTGTTTGTAATATATGTCGCCGCCACTTGAGTGCCGCTACTTTAATTTCTTAGAATGGTAGTAGTTGTCCCTATTACTCTACTTGTTGATGTAAGAGCTTTCGATGGCAAATACCATTTCTATGTAGGTGTACCTACTACCTTGAGTGGAAAGTCTTATCAATGAATCGGTCAGCCCTACCATATACTACTACTGAGACCTTAACGTATCTTGCCGCAATATGTGCGAAAAAACGCTGAAACACAAATTAAATATTGAGTTGGTTTTGCAGAGGATATTGTGACGAAGAAACATCGCTTGTCAGAAGAAGAATAAATTTGCTCAGATGGTTCGACTGCGTCGGAAGAAAATATGAGATACAATTAACGAAGCCAGTTTATTCAAGTAACGAAAATGGTGAATGAAGAGTTGTAGAAATATCAGAGCTTGCATAAAACGTCGTTAGTGTCTAGAGGAAGCAAAGTATGTTGGCCATGGTAGAGATACATATATGGAGGACGGTCGGTTTCCAGTTTTTTCTCTTTTTTTTTAAGAAGTAAAGAACGGAAAAATGGTCATCATGCACTGACCACATTCGTACCTCGGGGACCACGCGGCCGATGTACGCGCTTCATAAAATTATACACAAAGTGTACATAGACGTAAAGTGCACTTACGAGCGCATAGTCCACAAGAGACGAAGGCGAGTGTGGAACCTACCAAGCGGCACCTACCGACTTAACCTTCAACTCCTTTTTCGCTGCCAACCTAGAATCACGGGACCGGTTATCTCATTTCTTCGAATATCTGGGTTAAAGGCCTAAATCGCTGCCGTCAGGTCGTCGGCGAACCCGATCAATTTAACGCCGTCAGGTAGATCCATGAGAATGGCCTCGTCGTGGACAGCTTTTTAGACATCAGGTCCAAGTACTGACCCTTGGGCAACTCCTGCCGTGACTTCTATGTTCCGTATTCCCTCTGTCGTTTCGTGGAAGAGCTGCCTATCGTTAAGGTAGTCACCCAGTATGCGTAGGAGGTTCGCTGATATTTTAAACCTCCTTTCAAGGACATCAAGGATGTCAACCCATTAAACGGAATGGGACGCATTCCTGACATCGGAGGTGATCATGATGCGACAAGTTTCTGTTTCTTCTACCTTGAGCAAGAGACTCCAGATACGAGGCAGGAGTTGAATAAGCCGAGCAACACGGAAGGATGCTCCTTTGCTGTCAACCCAACCACCTCCGTCGGGATGCCGTCAGGACCTGATGCCTTTCCACATGAGATTTTGGAGGCTGCCATCCACAGTTCCTGTTTGGTGAAAAGTGAAACTGCCCCAAGCAGAGCTCCCTCTCTAATGTCTCAAATAGGGTGATTGGAAAATAGCACCCCAATAATTTCTTCAATTTTCTGGGGCTCCATGGCTCTCGTTCAGGGCTCGATTCAGCGTCTTTCTCGCATCCATGTAGTCCCTGCTGGCCTGGAGTGCTTCCTGGCGTTTTTAGCGTGTTCTGAGAATTTTTCCCTTCAATCTTAAGCAGTCTTTAGTTCCGCTTTCTCCTGTATCCACCAGTTTACCGGCGGCTTATCATGTCTTTGGACCTTTCTCGGTCTGGCTGCATTGCATCCTTGCACTATCAGGTTGGTCATGCGATTCGCCAGATCCTCCACGTTACTTCTAGGTACGGCCATGTATGCTACTTCCACTAGCATATGTCCACCCTTCTCAGCAATCATGCTTTGAAGTTTGATTACACTGAGTTTCCTCATGTTCCAGCCTTTCCTACCCCCGTTAATCTTGTGGTTTTTGCTGGTACTTGAGGATCCACAGCTCATCAGGAAGCTCATGTGTTTGTGGTCGCTTGCTGTGTAGTCCTCAAGCACCTGCCAGTCGCGAGCTCTTCTCGCTGCACCCAGTGACGCCATCATGACATCCACAATGGTCTCCCGGTAACCCTTCCTCCTGGAAGTAGTTGAGGTCCCCGAGTTGAAGATAGTTAAATCTTGTCTAGCCGCCATGCCCGTTACCTCTCTGTCTCTCGTGTCTTTCTATGCCCATGCTCCATTCCAAAGATTTCGCGTTAAAATACCTTGCGATGTTGACATTGCCGTCCATGGTAGAGCAAAGACCTTCAACGTCCACCATCTTTCTGCGAAAGACTGCAATTCCCTCGTTGGGTGAGTGGCAGCAGCTGACAAGGGTGTCTCTACCGTTCATGTTTGTGGACTGGGGATCTGGTGCTGTTGACCACCCAGATGGCAGCAGTGCCGCTGTCGTCATAAAACCAGTTTGAGCCTTCCCTATTCTGGTATTGCTCGCTGACGATGAAGATGTCAGCCTTTTTTTTGTGAGGCAGCTAAGACATTAAGTCTTGGGCTAGCTTACAGCGACCCAAGTTGCCCGGTTGCAGTCATCGCTTCTTCGTGTTGCATTTGCGGTCAGCCTCTCTGTAGGCCACACACCTGGAAGAACCAGTCATGTGGTCAACAGCGCAGCCGCCTCCTCTTCCTGTACAGAGTAGGCATTTGGGTTCGCTTGTACAGCTCTTTGCCTGGTGATTTTCTATGTCACACTTCCGGCACAGTCGACTTATGTCCATTCCTTTGCACTCTACTGCAGTATGACTATAGTCGAAACAGCGGAAGCAGCGTTTTGCCCGCACTTTGAAACGGATCCTGCATCGAACCCAGCCTACTGAGGTTCGGGACTTGAAGGTTCTTATGTTCTTGGTTCAACCTTTTTGTCCTGTCAAAGATATTATGTTGTCAGTATAGCATGTAAGGTCTGATTATCGCAATGATACAAATATATGGCCACATATGGTTTTGCATAAATATTTGAGGTTATTTTCTCCCAAAGTCATGTTTACCAAGGGGACATTCAGGTCACCTAATTCCTGTTCTTGTCGATACTCTCCTCAGTGATAGACACCCACTAGAGGTTTTCTGAAAAATCAGGAAGGCATTTTGAATGCAAAACTATTAATTCATTCATTTCCTAATGATTTCTAATAAAATTATAATTTTGAATGATTCTTCAAAAATTTTTTTAATGAAAAGTCTGTTTTGACAATTTATTATATCTCGTTTGGAAAGTTGTGTATTTTTTCCTAATTATTAATTATTTAATTATTTAGAGTATTAATTTTTTTCATTTAAATTAAGGAATAAGTGTTTCAAACGAAAATTGCGATACTACGTAATCCTGATGATACATATGCCTAATAATCATGCAGAATGAATGTTACTGTAAGTTAATGAATGTTTGAAAGGTAATTGGCTATTATTCCCGTGTTTTATTTTTGGCATTTTCCATGAAATGTTTTGATTCCGTGCAATTTTCGTTTGAAACACTTATTTTCTAAATCGAACTAAAAATATAAATACTAAAAATAATTGAATAATTGATAATTTAGAATAAAATATACACCTTTCCAAACGAGAGGTAATAAACTGTTAAAACAGACTTTTTATTTTGAAAATTAATAAACAATCATGAAAAATTATGATTTTATCAAAAATTATCAGGAAACGAATGAAGTAGTTTTGCATCCAAAAAAATAGTGCAGGCAGTGGGAATCGAGCGTGCATCCTTGCGACTATCAGTTAAACGCCTTACCGGGTGAGCTACCAAATGTTTGAATTTACATTGACGCTAGCTCAACCACCATGCGCTCGCAACTTTTCAAATGCATTTTCCTCGAAAATGGTCAAAAATTGCGCCTTCCTGATTTTTCTCAGAAAACCTCTAGTAGGTGTCCATCACTGAGGAGAGTATCGACCAAAACAAAAATTAGGTGACCTGAAGGTCCCCTTGTAAGATTATCCAGATTCAGCACACATTATATGTTAGTTCGGTCCATGGTTTATTGAATATCGAGCGGTATTTAATAGCTTGCTGTTTTTAATTCGACGCTTACTATATTCACCATTTTGAATTTTCGAATGCTACACATGAAAAGGGCCATCTGGATGTATCACATGACGAAATAGACTTCACACAAAGAAATTAAAGTAAGAGTTTATTGTTGAACCTCGCAGATGTTTTTTCTCATGTATCATCTGAAGCTTGAATTTTTTTAATTTAAAAGAACGATGCTCCGGCTTGTTTCAATCCATTTCAAGAAAGAGGGCAGTGGTTTTTGAAGTGAAATATTGTAGCTTTCTGACTCTGTGCCCAGATTTGCAATGGATTAAAAATTTTCGATGTGAGCGAGGCTCAAACATAGAAAAAAAACGTGTTATTTTCACTTTAAGGTTAAGATATCTCGCAAACGTAGGGTGATGGAGCAATTTTGAGTTCAGATTCGGATTCCGCAAATCAAAACCCTTCGGGTACACCAGGCCCGGTCTATGGGTGTGAAAAATTGTTGGCCTGTGTAATTTTATCCAACAAAGTTCTAACTGATGAGTCAGAAATGATTGATTACTTAATTGAGGGAATTCTAGATGTACATTTCAGAGATCAAGCAAAAAGAATTTTCAAAAATCATAGAAATGAAGATCAACAAAGTAAGAATTCTGATAAAAAACCTACAAAAAAACTAATAGTACAGAGATCATTAAAAAACCTAGATGTTTCAATTGTGGGGATACAATTCTGAAACAATATCTTATGAAGTCCAAAATGAATTGAAAAACATATTTCAAGCTCATTATATCGAACCAGTTAGACCAGAGAAACCAAAAACACATTCTGAATTAAAAATTAGGTTGAAGTCAGAACAACCATTCTTTTTCAAACCAGCTAGATTGTCATTTTCTGAAAAAACAATTTTCAAAAATATTGTAGATGATCTTTCAGAAACAGGCATTATCAGGCCAAATGAATCTGAATATTCTTGTAGAATTGTCCTGACTGAGAAGAAAAATCACGAAAAACGAATGTGCATTAGGGTGGTCCAAAAAATTTTTTTCAAATTTTTATGCGAAACGCCCGGAAATTTGTTCCAATCAACAAAGAAATAAATGCATTTTTTCGTTCTGAAAAAAAATATATTTAGACCGCAGGGGTGTCCAACGACAGGTTGACGCGCTCTTCCTTTCTTCCCCTTCCCCGAGCGCTTCATCGAGAATTCTCTCCTCGTTTCGCTACGGTCTCCGTCTGACTATTGAGAGAGTGCAGCCTGAAGTGGACAGGCGAAGCTCGAGCGTCCTTCAAGGCCGCTCGGCTTCTTCCGCCCGCCGAGGACCCCTTTCCACATCGCACTCACCGCATGAACGCATCCGAAGGTCGTAGAAGAGGGGATGGACGAGTGACAGTTGTTAACACCGCTGCTCACGCGTTGTTCATCTCTGATTTAGAGGTGCGCAAGCCCCGTGAAGTTTAACACGAATTCCCAATAAGGAAAAAAGACGTTTTTGTCAATTTTATTCAAGAATCACAATATTAGATGAATCGAGTTAAAAATTCACCATTTCTTTTGACAATTGGTCACAGAATGCAAATAAAATAATACTTTTCAAATATCATCCCCATAAGTCTGTTTTATAGGGTCCCAAGAAAACCCCCATAAGTGAAAAAATGGGTTTTTCGAGTTTTTGACGCTAATTAAGCTTTTTTTGCGGTTTTTTTGCAGATTGTTTCAAATACATGGAATACTACTTTATACTGATGATAAGATGTTTATTACGATTGTTCAAACAATTTATCATTGTTTTTTGCAACTTTCTCTTAGAAAAGGGTTAGAAAGTCAAGGTTTTTTCTGAATTTTTCAACTTATCTTCAACGTTCCAGCTAGAGCGAGGTGATAATCAATGAGGGTCAGCAAAAATAATTGTTTTAACAATTTCTTATTATTCATAACAATATTCTCTTAGAATAATGCTACAAAATTGCGGTTTTTTCTGGAATTTACCATTTTTTGTCCACTTCTCACTTGGAGTGGGTAATGATATAATCTAATTTAGCAAAAAAAAATTGTTTAAACTAATTGTGAATGGTTATTAGTATCTTCTTCTAGATTAATACTACATAGTTGCGGTTTTTTCCTAAAATTTCAAAGTTTTTGTCCACTTTTTACTCATAGTGAGTTGATATTTAATTTTATTTACCAAAAATAATTGTTCAAACAAATTATTATTCTTGATACCTATCTTCTCTTAGGCTAGGCCTAAAAAGTTGCGATTTTTTCAAAACTATCAAGCTTTTTATCAAATTCTAACTAAGTGTGGTATTAAATAATTTGAGTTAACAAACATGCTTATTTAAGCAATTTTTTATTGTTCATGACCATTTTCTCTTAGATAAGTACCAGACAGTTGTGTTTTTTTCTGAAATGTTTAACTTCGCTCTACCTTTTTAACTGTAAACAAATAATAAATAAACATTAGAGAGAATCAAATTCCAAATAGTATTGTATTGTTTAAGGTAAATTATTTTTGTTCTTTCCCCAATGTTCAAAAAATTAATTAAAACAAAAAAGCTGAGTTCATTCAGTGAAATTTGAATTTCGAATTCTCTACTAAAATAATGGATATTTAACGCAAAAATTGAATTTTCAAGAGAGTACAACTTTCAACCAGAGTCGAATTTTCGAACTAAAATATAGAATTTCAATCAAAAATATAATGGTTGATATTGAGAAAAAAAAATTTTATTTTGAATAAAAAAAAATCTCTATCCACAACAATTGAATCAATTCAATCTAATTGAATTTCATTCAAATTCCATTCAGTGCAAAGCTTAACATTTCAGAAAAAAACCACAATTTTTTAGCACTTATCTAAGAGAAAATTGTGATAAACAATAAAAAATTGTTTAAATGAGCATGTTTGTTAACTCGCATTAATTATTACCTTACTAAGTGAAAAGTCCACAAAAAGCTCAAGAGTTTAGAAAAAACCGCAACTTTTTACCACTAATCTAAGAGAAGGAAGGCATAAAAATTTACGATTCGTTTAAACAATTATTATTGTTGAATTAAATTAAATATTAACTTACTTTAAGTAAAAAGTGGGCGAAAAGTTAAAAATTTTAGAAAAAAGCAAGTTTCTATTACTAAGCAAAGAAAATATTATTAGCAATGATAATCAATTGTTTCAACAATTATTTTGGCAACATATACTAACTAATACTTTTTTTGATTGAAAAGTGATAAAAAGTTAAAAAATTCCAGGATAAACCTCAACTATGTAGTACTTATCTAGAAGAAGATAGCAATAAACATTTGTAATTTGTTCAAACAATTATTTTTGCTAAATTAAATTAAATAATTACCGACTTCAAAGAAAAAGTGGACAAAAAGTTGTCAATTTCAGAAAAAACGCAACTTTGTAGCATTATTCTAAGAGAATATTGTTATGAATAATAACTCATTGTTTAAACAATTGGTTTTGTTAACTTTAATTGATTATTACCTCGCTCCAACTGGAACGTTGAAAATAAGTGGAAAAATTCAGCAAAAACCTTGTCTTTCTCACCCTTTTCTGAGAGAAAGTTGCTAAAAACAATGATAAATTGTTTAAATAATTTAAATAAACATCTAATTATCAGTATGAAGTAGTATTTCATGCAGTTGAAACAATCTGCGTTCAAAAAACGCCTAACAAAAACATAATTAGCGTCAAAAACTCGAAAAACCCATTTTTTCATTTACAGGGGTTTTCGGGACCCTATAAAACAGACTTATGGGGGTGATAATTGAAAAGTAATATCTTATTTGCATTCTGTGACCAATTGTGAAAAGAAATGGTGAATTTTGAACTCGATTCATCTAATATTGAGATTCTCGAATAAAATTTACAAAAACGTCTTTTTTTCTTATGGGAAATACGTGTTAAACTTCACGGGGCTTGCGGTACCTCTAAATATTGTCTTTTTTTCAAAATAAAAAGAATGCATTTTTTCTTCGTGGGTTCGAAAAAATGTATGGGCGTTTTGCATAAAAATTCGAAAAAAATATTTTTGGACCACCCTACTGCGGATGCATTTTGTTTGTTTGGCGATATACTTTTGTAAATTCAAAAGGACAGATTGAATCAAACTGTCAAATAGTGAACATTTTAACCAAAACTAATCTAAATCCTAAGCCTGAATATGATTTTAAAATGCCTGATCAACAAACTCGACTTGTCTTTATGGTCTCTCAAAATGGGTACCAAAGCACGATCGAATATGATCACGAAAATTCGAAAAGTTGTATTGACGATATTTTAGGGGTCCCAAGAAGAAAAATTTTTTCTTTATAACTTTTTTTTCAATCTAAGGTTATTTTGCTAAAAGTTCTCATTTTCGTTAATATTTTTGAATTCTTAAAATGCCACAACTGTGACAATTTCGTTTTTTTTAGAAAAAAATCATAAGGATAAATTGTTACAATTTCTACGCGCTATAAAAAACCATAATTACAATTTTTGGATCTTGGAAAAAAAGTCCACAAATTTTTTTAAAATGTTCCCCCTCTTTCATTTTTCATCCAAAATAGCTGGCTAACGAACTCATCCTTTCTTTTGGACCAATCAACAAGTGTGTCAAAGGCCGATTATGTCCGTCTATTTTTCCTTGAGTTATCGTGTTCACGGACGGACAGACGGCTGGACATACGGACATACTGGCCAACAGACAGACACCATCGCCAAAACTTGATTTTCGGCTCCAGGAGGTCTCGAAACGTGGAGAGCCGTTGAAAATTCAAGCTGTGAAATTTCAGACGATTCTAATACTTTCTCAATCATGAATGATGAGAATGTAAAAAACTATTTTTTTCAATGATACATTTTCCGTTATTTGCAATAAGTTGCAAAATGAATACGATTTTGAGAACAATATTTTAATCAGAATTCCAAAGTTGCAAAACTTTTGGATTTTTTATTGGCAAACGGGGATAAGAAACAACATTTTTTCGATCAAACAATCGTTTCCATACTGTATTCGAGGTTGCAAGTTCAAAGGCAGATTTTAATTGCTACTTTCATCAATTTGAAAAGTTTGCAAAACTTTTGTTATTTTTCCGCAATCATAACAACAATATTTATTAATTTGCGATTTTCGACATGTTGCGGTCAAGATAAAGAGTTGCAACTTCATAGTCAGTATTACTTATGTGTACTCAATGCTGTATGGAAGTTTGGCAACTTTTGTATTTATAGATAAATCTTCTATTTTTGATGTATATTTCTACTGGCCTATCTGCTTGCTCCGTCTTACATAATCTTATCGACTATATTATACTACAAACTCGTCATGGATTGGGAAGAATGCTAATGCAAACAGTTGCTAAAGACAAATCATGAAAGGAGTCAGTTTGTGATAGCGTGTTGCGTAACTTTTTAAAGGAAATTAATAGGTAAACCACTTATTAAAATTCTCGGTCAGCAGTTTTCCTTGGTGTCATGGAAATGAGGACTTCGATTTATGTCATGTTCCTCACGTTAGCTGTTTTCCATCATCCTGTTGGTAATTATAATGATATCCATAATATGATTTCAGTAATCACCAGTGACATTTATCTTATTTTGATGGTGAGAATATTCATAAACTCGTATTTGAGACACTTGGTTTCTTGATAGGAAAATATGAGAAGTGATTTGAATATGAAGTATAAATTAGAAAAAGGTTAAAGAAATGGAGATCAGGGCTTTCACAGATTCTCGTAGTTATGGAAGAGTTTGGGTACGCCTAGATAGACCCACTGCCTACGTGGCTAAGGCAATGTCACATCAAGATCTTCCGAATGAGAGATTTGACGGGAATAAAAAAAATCATCGCTAGAGAATTCAATGTACGAGATCGATTCAACTCAACAGTATAGAAGGAGCATTTAATGTCCGTCCGTACTGTAGATTCTCTATGAATTTAGTTTAAGGTTCCAAAATGGAGAATTAGAATCATTACAAGCTTTCTACATCTGTCTCTATTGCGATGTTACGCAGTAGCTTTTAGTCAAGCCTGCACGCCATAAATACGTAAGACAAGGTTCAGTCCATGTTTCCATGTACTGTTGCACGGTTTATTGAAGCAGCTGTTTAATTTTTATGCCAAGAAAATGGTAATTCTATTTTCCATGGTTTCCATGGTAAGTCATTTGATAGAGTTACAGTTTCCCGTGATAAGCTGAAACATTTTTTTTTTCTATAGGAGTAAAAACGAAGGAATGCTCATGCACTAACCACCTCCGTACCTTGGGGATCACGCGCTCGAAATATACCCTTCACGTCAATGTACACAAAGTGTACACAAGCGTGAAGCGCACTGACGAGCCCACATTCCACAAGAGACGCAGGCGAGTGTGGGACCTGCTAAACTGCACCTACCCACAGAACCTTAACTCTTTTTCCCTGCCAACCCATTTTCTCCGGAACCGCTTTCGCATTACTTCAGGGAAATCGGGATAAGGCCAGTACGCCACGCTTCGGCTTTCCTCTGTTCTGCCAGCTTGGACTACAGACTCCTGCGTTTGACCCTACCGAAATGCACGCATCATCCTCAGTAGCACAACAATGTCACGCAACGGGCTCGTCGGCCTGCGGCATCTTGATAGGGCTTTATCGCCTAGCACCTCGAGTCTTTACCTTCGGCGTCCCCTCCTGGTACGCCTCCCACCGTGCAGTTCCCGGAAGATGGTCGACCTGGGAACTTTCGCCTTTTGCGGCGAAAGGTAACAGTGCGGAGCTCTTTCGCACTCCACGGACCTGTGTCCCCCCTTGCCGCATCCCTAGCAGCACTTCTTACTGTCTGGACCGGTGTCGACCGCTGACATATGGCCGTAGCCATGACAGCGGTAGCACCGGGTCACATCCACCTCCTTCCTGACACGACAGGACACCCACCCAACTTTGAGGTGCCCTGCGCTCACCAGCCTTACGGCCAAGTCTTCATCCATCTCGATGAAGGCCTTAAGGTTACCCCCAAAGGCCTTCTTCGTTAGATTCACTTTCATGCACCCCTTCAAGCCAACACCAAAGTGCTTCTTCACCGCCTTCTCCGACTCCTTGACCTCCAGTTACCTCGTCAAGGTCAAGCACCTCGACCTCGGCACGAGGGATCAGCTCTCGGACTTTCCCCTCTTCGCCAACTACTTTCTTGATGGCAGCGGACAATTTGTTTCTGCCCCCTGCCTCATTTCCCACTCCAATGAGGATGTCACCATCTCGCGTTTTTCGAATACCCTTGATTTTAATGCCAAGGTTTTCCGGCTCCACCGTCCTCTTAATGTCACGGAGGACCTCAGCATAGCTCGAACCCTCGGACGGCTTGATAAGAACCGCTTCGGGACGAGCTCGCTTATGGACCTCCTTCTTCTTTATCCCCTTTTTCTTCGGCGCAGATGATGCCTCGATTAAAGAACTCGAGGCCGTAGGTACAAGTACCCGACCTCGAGTTTTCACTTTCTTTAGCGCAGGCTTGCCCACGTTGGAGTCCGGGGTACTCTCGGCGGATTCTCTCATCCTCTTCCCTTGGGTTGAATAGAGATTTTCCGGCGTCTTCGTCCGTATGAGTCCCCTGCTCCGATTGTTGAGGTGCAGAACCACGCCGCCCGTGTACTGCCTTGCTTGATACTTGTCAAGGTATCTTGTCCTCTGCTCATCTTCCGTCTCCGCAACTTCAATTTCTCCGTCAAACATCTGCTCCCTGAGACTCCTCTCCAGCTGCTCGGCCTCCTCTACGTTTCCTTGGTCCTTCCCAAAATCCCTGGGACCGGCACCGGCCACCGGGGCTTGCACCCGATCGGAGCCGGCGGGGCAATTTTCACTCCCTTGGGGTAAAGGGATTTTGAGAAACCTACTCATGGTTGGTTTCTAATTCGGTCTTCCTTCCCGTAGCTAATTTTTGTCCACCCCGGGTAGTTGTTTCTTCTGGATCTACCCATTTCTGGGAGGCATTCCCCTATCCGCAACCTGGGAAGGTGCCCGATAGGAGATCTAGCAAACACCAACGGAAAGCTTAAACATTAAACTACTAATTATTCCAATGACGGCATGGGTCCCGCAGTTGAGTTCGCAACATTTATCAAGTAGTTCGGATTTTGATTGAGGGAAATAGCGTTCTGAATGGACATAACCTTTTAACGATTCAACCGATCTAGTTGAACCTAATTTTATTCTGTTAACAAGAATAGCACTTGGTTCCAACGTTCTAAATACGCACCTCTCGGATCCTAGGCCTCTACTTGACATAGTGCAAAACGCGGGCCTCTCTGCACAGCCAAGTGAGCCTCAGCCCTTACGCGCCACTCGATAGCCTCTCTACCTAGGCTAGGGGAATAAAATATGGCAGATCAGAAGATAAAGGTATCTCCGCAATGCAAGGTAAACCCTAACTACAGTGTTATCCTGCAGTCTTTCTGGTTAAGCAAGGATCGACAGAGCGATCCTTCGAAGGTCTTCAGTTAGATGCTCAGATTCGGCGCACTGTCCTAGTGTGTCATGATAGTGTATATTCAAATTCACTGCGGTTTGAGTTTCGGATGATCCATGAGGATCGGCTACATTTCAATTTGGAATTTGATGAGCTTCAATCCAGGAATTGATTCGCGTCTAGACGTTTTCTTTTCGAACGAACGGCATTAGCTTGGACCGCTCCATAATCATAAAAATAGGCCAAAGTCATGGGGAAAATAATGTGGAAAATGTGAATTGGCTACATGTCTCCACCAATGTAATGTATTCACAGTATTCAAAAGTTGAGACTTTAACATAAGTTTTCACGATTAGTCGTTTTCTACATTAATACTAAACTTTTGAAAGACTATTTTAATGCATACGCTGATTTTTTGCAGTCTCAATTTTAATCGATCGTTGATTAGTTAGCTGAGGCAGTACTTGATTTTCGACTTACCCTTTCTCTTTGCAGAATCACCCTGGCTTTTCCAAGAAGTACCAGTACATCCTCCTCCTATTAAACTCGAAGTTTATCATTACGAATGTGAACAGGATCAAGAGCATACTTACAGATTGGGAGATGGTTTCTACGAAGCAGTAAGAGATGAGGCTCGTGAGTACATCTTGGGAATAATCCCATTCAGAAGGTTTTGTCTTTTAATGAGTCCCAGAGGGAATATTGCTGATGGCTATGCTGCTCTTACAAACTCTAATAACTATTCAAGAGTTAAAGTGCGAATAGATGGACTCATCGCCAACGTGACTGAACCGAACTTAGATGGGGATTACCTGAATAAGAAATACAGGAAAAAAATCAAAACTCCGCGCTTGGTTGATGTCGAGATACGGAATTAATTCAACTGAAGAGTATACATGGGCAGGTCTAGCTTAACAGTAGAATAACTTCGATTCGAGCTTGGACCTAGTGCAACCAGCAAAAGTTGCATCTTTTTCTCATTTCTGAAATTGTGTATCTTCATCTTCGTCTCTTATAAAGTTGATTGCTCCTCAAAGTTTCCTGCATTCTAACGTTGTGAGCGTGAAATATTTGTTTACGAGCGATATCAATGAACTTCAAATGTATAATCATGTATCTGTATTTTTGATAAATACATATAAAGTGAAATGTAAAAAAAGTTCTCATCGCAAATGTTATTTTTAATGATCGAAATCCTCAAAACTTCCATTTTCTTGTAAGGATTACCTTGGGTCAGCGTACAAAAAACAAGAGTACTGTGTTGAGTTGGCACGGACATGCGTAAGGCTCATTTACAAAGTTAGGGATCACCGCTGTGGCTGAGCTTACATGACCGAATTTTGTAATTTTGGACGGTCAACTTTACCTAATATATGGAAAACATATAGCATGCAAATACATATTAACGAGGTGTTGTTTCGGTGGGAGGAAACTGAACAGAGAAGAAACGAGTAATCAAACTTTTACGCTAAGTGGCGTGCAGTCTTGTTTCAGTAGTGAGCGGCAGGTGGAGGTCCCAAATTCGAAATAACTGCGCTGCATTCCGTTGCCAACGTCTTCTCTTCTGGTCTTTTTGTGCTCGGGTATGGATTGATTTCAAAGCAAAAGCAAGGAAGTAGAAGGGAAGATGTAAAGGCGAACAGAATCGCATCGTAGGTAACATGAATTTTCAAGGGTAGCGGTGAAGAATGCTGATTCTTGCTCTATGCTCTTATCGCGAACTGTATTCCATGGGTGACGAAGTTTAAGTGAGGAGTATAAAATACCCTGTCAGAACTTCCTTGTCCTGAGACAGAAACTACAAGTCATTTGAGTTCTGAAAACTTTCTCTAATAAGACATGTCATTAACACGGAAAAATAAGCTTCTATCTATATAAGCACTTTGACCATTCCGCAGTACGCTCAAAATTTGGCTGAATCGCAGTATGCTCAAGATTTAGCTGAATGTCAAGACAAACGCTTGAAGTAAACAAAAGAACAACAAGTTGATACAGGCTCAGAAGAAATTTTTTGGCTGTAAAGAAAAAGTTCAGAGCTGGAAGTAACGTCTACCAGCGATGGCTTCGAGGAATATCTAACGTAGGAACTTTATCATCTTGAGTGCTAAGCTGTCCAGCACAATAAAAGTTAGGTCTTAGTTAAGTTAAGTGAGCCTAGGCGCATGTGCCAGCCAGACATTTTACTGACACTGCTCAGCCCCCGTTAGATTAGAGGTAGAGGGGATGGGCTAGCCAATTCCGGAGAATACAACAAGGTCACTGATTGGGGTTGTCCTCGTAAATAAAATGATATTTTCTCCAAGTTGCACAAATGGTTTTCTTTATTTAGCGGTCATATACAGTATGATGGGCTTTATGTGAATGGGTGGGTTTGGGGTAGGGGATGCGTTACATGGAGTGAAAAAATGGCAGGGTCAG
>WSXT02118371.1:0-11010 GCA_011762715.2 Neuroterus valhalla | reverse complement strand
CATACATACATACATACATACATACATACATCTATACATGTGGCACTACAGGATCTTCATATGTTTAACTTATTACATAACTTCATTACATATTACATAACATATTCATTACACATTAACATATTACATAACTACAACATTCAATCCTTTCAACATTCTCTTGCCATCTTCCCTTCTCCTCCATTCAGTTCATAGAACCATCCCATACATACACCCATATTTCCTCTACCCACTTGCATACTCTGTCTTTTATCTTTTCATCCGTCTCCCAAAACATTGCTTCATTCACTTAATTTCCTGGTCTCCATCTAGCTATTTCTGTTCATCTCATTTTTCTCCATCCTCTTCTTAAATATTTTGGCAAGCATTCTCTCTTGTACCATTTATTTTATCTTGCCCTCCCTATCCTTCCTCACCTATATAAGGCTTGCATTTCCTCATCTCTTTTCTTTAATTCCTTATGCCCTTTTTTCCTCCTGCTTTTATCCGATGCAGGCTGAAAAAATTAGAATATTTTCTGTGTTCTACCATTCGAATCTCCTGAATAACTCTTTCCCTTTTTTTCACACACTATTCACCACTTTCCATACTTCATCCTCCATGTAGGCCTTTCTGCCTCCTCTTCAAACTTTTCATTTTCCTCCTATTACCTTCTAACACTTACCGTCATATACTCCTCATTTTCTGTTCTTTAGTTTTATGCACTCTCTTCCCTTTTTTTGCTTGATTTCCTTCTCACTATAACTCTTTTTTCTTCCCACATTCCTCATCACAGCTATTTTTTGGCCCCTCTGACAACTTGTTTCTCAACAGTTTCTTCTGAAATTCTTCCTTCTTTTTTATCAGCATTTTCATCTTTTGTCACATTTCCTTTCTCTATTCATACCGTCGCATCTTACTTCCACTCTTTCCTCTTTAATTTTTTTGGCTTATATCCATTTGTCACTGCTCCAACCCCCACAGACTCAGAGTACTTTCTTTTCTCACCACCTGCTATATTCTCCTTTATTACAAGCCATCTTAGTGCTACCAATCTATTTTGCAATTTTCCTTTACTCTCCGTTCAGCACCTAGTTTAAAGAGTTCCTCCCAGTCTCATCTCCTTTTTCTCCTCTTTCTTTTCCACCTAGCCCAGTCAAATCCGCCTCAATCTATGATCCAACATGATCTCGATCTGAAAAAATATACACACCACAAATCTCCTTTCATTCATACCATGCAACCATCCGCTCACAAAACTTTCCTACCCATTTTTTCTACCCCCTTACCAAAATTTCGACTAAATGCAACAATTTTCGTCATTTCTCGACACTTTGATACCTCCTGAGGCTTAAAAGAAAAACGATTTACGTGTTGCGTCGGTCTGTTCATCTGTTATAGTTTTTGGGAGAATTTTCTACTTAAACTTTTATTTCACTTACTGTTTTGTGGAAAGAGGCGAGTCAAGTTTATGAGCCAGTTTTCTACCACCAAAATGAGTGGTTTTGACTTTGAAGAACGAAACTGAGAAGAGTCAAAAGTATAAGAGATTTTGCTTCGAATGAGGGAAATGCTATGTGTAAACAAAAGAATAGAATGGATTGCTCAACAATTCAAGATACGACGGAAGGTCTAGCATGAAAGTTTTTAACCATGAAAAGTCCTAAAAAATTACCTTGAACTATTTTCTGATAGAACTCTTAGTTTGGCGGAAAAATGTCAGTCTTCAGAATCTAATCATCTAAATTCATGTGAGTTTGGACCTATCCAGTCTCCATCGATTCTTTACGTTTTGAGATCTCCTGAATCAGGAAAAATATTTTGTTCAACACCTACGTGGAAAACTTCACTTTTTTGGTCTGGAAGCAGTGATCAAAATAAGCGATTTTTCAATCGTTGACGAGAAGCATTGAGTAAGGACAGGTTTGACCCACTACTGGGTGGAAGCGAGTGGAACCGTCAAAATAGAGAGACTTTATTATTCAGACTTCCACTCACTTTTACCCACTCGTGGGTAAAACCTGTCATTATTCAACGCTTCTCCTCAACGATTGAAAAATCGCGTATTTTGATAACTATTTTTACACCAAAAAAGTCTCATTTCACGTAGTCGATAAACCAAATAGTATGTATAACTCATGGAGAATGGTCGATTATGAGCTCACATTCTTGCCGCGCTCGCTTCGCTCGCGCGTCAAATTCATGCTCCTTCATAATCGACCATTTTCGCACTCATTGTACAATATACTGTAGTTTCAAACGTGGAAAATTCCATGAGGAAATCTAGAATATGTTTTTATCGCGAAACGACGCAAGATGAGATAAAAGTTCTAACAAAGGTTTTCTTCCTAGAAAGAATCTATAAAATTGCGTGTAACCATTTTCTAATAGCACTCATAGTTTGGTGACAAAATTGTAAATGCCTACACTCTTATCATTTATGATGGAAGGTAAAAGTTCATGTGAATTTGAAGCTGTCCAGTTTTCGTTGATTCTCGACGTTTTGAAACCTTCTGAGCGAGAAAAGAATGGCTTTTACGATAATGTCTGTCAAGTTAGTTGGCCAACTTTCTACAGCCCATATTTATGATTTTGGCGATGGTAAATGTAACTGAGGAGAGCAAACAGAGTACTTATAAGATAATTGAACTTCAAAAAACAGTTTTGGTAATATAATAGGGTTCACAATTTATTTCTTGGTGAAATAGCTAACGGATTGGGAGTTTTCTTCTTAGTCATGACGAACAAATTTAATTAGTAGAAACAATTTACTTCTATAACTAGAAATGAGACAAAAAAATATAAATGGAAAAATCTTTTAATATTTTCAGTGATACGGGAAATCTTTGAGTGCATACCACATACTTCTCGTCATAATCTGAAGAAGAAAATGAAGCCTATGAAAATCCGATTTAATAATATCTCACAACTTTTTGCCTAATATCAACCGGTTCTAGACATTTCAGAACAGGGAGGCTGTACAAAATAATCACACTAGGCATTCGCTGTGAAGCCACATCGAAACCAAGTCTTCGCTAGAAACCTCCCTTTGCTAGACACTTGAAACTATAGCCAACTTTTGAAATCATTTTCGTGCTTAGTACGCAAAACCCATGCATACCAGTACAACTGATATCTGGCAAATAATTTCAAGTTGAACTTATTTCTTCTGAAAAATGAATTGCTTCCTCTTCCAAAATACATTTAAATTAATTCTCGTTATATGCTTCCTGTTTCTATAAAACGTCCTTTTGTTTGTGGTTATGTCAAGGAGTAGGAAGTCCTTAACATGATTGGTGTTTAGAAATTTCCAAGTACAAAGTATTACGGGAAACATATTTTTTTATACCTAGAATGACTCATAAAAACTAAAGATACAAATGAATACATAACTCTGTATGACTAATAGAGAATTGAGCAAAATCATACTTGCGAGTCAACAGCCGAATAATGATGATCTTTCGAAGATATACTATTGCCAGGCAACCAACTGAACATTTGTGGTACGTCTTTTGTGGCAGTTATCAGAAGGCATGCTGACAAGAAGCCAAAAACTGTTCCTATGGCGAGAGTCAATACAAAGCGTTTCCCTCCTCGACCTTCATGAGAAAGTAAAAAATTATTTCAATAATTGCAAGATTCTCATTATCATAAGGCAATCTGGGAATATTCTCAGTACACTGGAGTCTTGCGTTATGGTGGGTTCCAGGCGTGGCCTGGAATCTCTTTGTCATGAAACGATCGAAGCTCCAAAGGAAACATACAGGACCGTATAAAACATTTTCAGTAGGAATACATAATATTAAATAAGTGTATTTTGTTCACATATGAATTTTTATAATCACAAAGGAGAGAGACTTAATAATGAAAAAATAAAGTATTTTTATTCTATTATTTACACATTATTCATACATCTATTCACACATCCTTACAATAACCCATTCCACCTGAAAGCCTTCCAACCCAGGCTAGGGGCATACTATGTATCAGAGCAGAAGGCGCAGGCCTTTTCGTAACGCAAAGTGAGCCTAAACTACCGTGCCATCCAGCAGTCTTCCTAGCCAGGCTAGGGGCGACAAAGCAATCCTTCTGAAGTCGTTAGTTAGATGCCACCACCAAGCAATAGTCCCCTCGATATGGAGCCTCCTCGAAAGGAAATTGCTTACTTTTTTCCGAGTCTACTCAAAATCGACTAGTGACCCCCAAGCATAGTCCCCTCGACATGGAGCCTCTTACTTAGGAAGTCAATGGCCTCTTCTAAGGGGACCTACAGTTTAAGGTGTATTCTGAACCACCGAAGCCTCTGTAAAAGTAAATAGAAAAATTTCCATTGATCCCGGGATAGGGATCGAACCCCAGCCTTCCTGCTCGGAAGCCTGACGCGCCATCACTTCATCCACCGAGGTTTTGACAATAAAGATTTAATGCCACAAGGTTTTTTCAGTGTAACATAAATTTGACCCTAGCGATAAAAATGGAAAGGATTGGAAAGGATATTCTTCCTGAGTTTTTCCGACTTCTACGTTACCTTCGCTTCCAATCCTTTCCGACCGCTTCTCTTTGCCGACGCCTTCTGATCCTTTCCAACGTCTTTCCAGAGCCCATAAATCGAGCTTTCAGGAGTTTTCCGAACTTTCTTCGAAGTGTCCCACTGCGTGCACAAATTCTGATCCTTTCCGAATTCTTTCTGAATGAATGTCCCAGTGTCCCAAACAGTTTATCCTCCTCGGTGTCTAACTATTTCCTCTGTTCTTAATTTTGTGGATAGATTTTTTATGCATATATTATTCATTTGAATAAATAATTGATCATTTGTTTGTATATACAGTAATATTATATTGTTATTCATTGTAATATAATATTATATCCTCGATATTATGATAACTATATAATTTATGGAAATACTGTATTATCATATATAGTTAAGTAATTATCAAATAATTTTGATGATGAACCATTATCAATGAATGAAAATCATTATAAATATGATCATGGTTATTAAATTAATTTATACATGTAATTTACATTCCATACCCTATTTTTATGCAAGTCGGACACCATTCTGAGCCAAACACTTCGAATTTTCAAAAACAAATATCATTTTCAAACTCAGGGACCCCCAAAAACGTAAATAAAACTTAATTTTCATTCCATACTCAATGTTTCAATACAAGCTGGCCGCCATTTTGAATTTAAAATAACAAATATGAATTTTGAATTCAGCGACTCCAAAAACTTTCGGGTATGTACATTTCAACATGATTGTTATATGTTTAGGGGGTTTGACCGGAAATTTGGGATTTCGAACCACTGTGCATTACGAGGTTTCAAAGTAAATTTCGCTTTCTTTGAACCTGTTTTGTTGTTGCGACATTCAGAGAGTGCCCTTTCCATGACCCTTCCGATGGTTTTGACAGAGTCGGTATACCAAGGTAGCTTAGAGTCTCGCAATTCTAAATTTACGGAGCAAAAAGCATGTGTCAATCGAATTCCTGACCAATCGAGAGAAAATGCGAAGCTTTCTGTCATTTTCTACACATCATCTACCAGAGTATTATAATTTAGATTCAGATTGAAAATTGACCGTTCACAACTGTCAATAGTGGCGTTGTGATACCAGATGTGTTGACTTATCTCTAAGGCATGTGTCTCAAATTTTGTTAACCTGTCACAAATAGTGTTCACTGTCTGAAGAATCAGGAGAGAAATCTGTTCAGAAGTTCCTGCTTCTTAGATAAAAGGTTAATGAGAGGTTAGACTAGTTTGAGTTCGAAACAGCCTGGATCATCCGAATTGACAGCAAGGTAGATGCATGTACGATATCATCCTCGCATCTCACTCAATTTCAAAGAGTCCTTGCCAAGCTCGATAGAAAAATGTCACCAATCAACAATCTGGCCAGCAGGACATCTGCAAGAAATGGTGAACAGCAAAACATCAGATGAACCTGTTGAGGATGCTTTGATGCTGTCGCTAGCTTGAACGACTTGCAGGCAACTACCTCAACACGAATACCGTGGATAAGCATCGACTGGAATACACCAATAATTAAAGAGTTGATGCGTCTCTACTATCGGAGCATTAAGTTTAGGACTATGCACTGATAAAGTTCGCTGAAATGTAACCCTATATACGACGAGTTTGTTCAAAAGATCTCATCTCTAACATTAGGTACATACGCAATTATCTCCTCATCTCAGAAGATTAAGCAATGGAGTAATTGCAACGCCACCGAGTTATTGGTATTCTTGCGCCACCTCTTGAAGATCTTCCGAAATATCTTTCATAAGCAGACGACCCAATTCAATCAGAGGCTGTAGTAGAAATTCAAAAACCGAGAAGGCGATCGAAACGGACATAAAATATGAATACAGATGTAATGCGCTTTTATTTTTTGTCACAGAATAGTGAACAGAGTGTAAGAGAAGAACATCATCGCCTCTTTATACTTGAGCACCCGCATCTAGCCAGGAGAATAAAGGAACAAAATCTAGAAGACAAGGAACGCTCAATATCTGTTGATCATTGTTTCGATTGACCCAATATAACAAGATGAAATAGAACCAGAAAGCTGGCACCATTGGCACCAACTTTATTGGATGAGATTATAGACTCTCGAATGCAAAAACTCGACGTTCTTACTGATCGACTGCGTCAAACAATGAAAGTAGTGCAAGGAGGCAGCAAAATCGAACCATTCAGGTAGATGGAAGGTTTCTTTGTGCACTAAGTAAGAAGCAAAATATGAAACTTTACACTGAAATTCCTCATTTGAAAGGCACAGCTGACTGCTGATCAGGTGTTTGAGCGAAAACTAACCAAAGCAATTCAGGCACTGCGTGCTTTAAACTAGAATAAGGGAAATCAAACGGAACCCCTGTAATACAGCCTACTAACATCACAGACTAAAACGTTTCAGCAGTTCTCAAAAGATCCAGTATCTGGAAAGCTTCAGGTTCGGACATTGTGCACTATTCCTGGTACAAGTACCTAATGAATGTGCACACTGCGTTGTTGAAATGTTTTCAAGAGATCATCGAACATATAGATCTGATGACAAGCTTTATGCTCAGAGGAACCACGTATAGGTTGCTCCAAAAACTAGACGTGCAAAACCCATCTGAATTGCGACCAATAACCTGTCTTTCAACAATATATAAGTGCCTTACGGCTAAAAGTGCAGGTAAGGTTCACGCTCATTGTGTGAAGAATAACAGCCTTACCGAAAAACACATGACTATTTGCTTTAACTTTTGAAAATTCACAAGATCTGCCCACGCAATATTGACTTCCTAGGACGCGCATTTAATTAGAGGAGAATTAGAAACCAAAAGAATTAGAGAACAAGAATGAGGATCATATGGTAAATGTTGAGCCACTGCGTATTGCAATTTATACAGTTGCGATACTCAGTGCGTTCTGTTCCCGGAAACGGAGGGATTGATGCTGATTGTGCGGAGATAACAACAAACCCATCGATCACTTTATTCATAGCTGTCGCGCAATGGCTTCGATAGAGTAAATGCACAAAAATAATGATGTGGCAGGCATTATACATAAAAAACTTGCCCTAAACCAGGAACTCTTACCAGAATGGATTCCTTTCTACAGATACATTCTAGTCTCCGTTTCGAAAACGAAGAATCCATCTTATACTGGTAAGTTAACAACCAGACGGATCATTATATCCGAGCCAATCGACCCGAAATCGTGATGCGTGAGGAAGGAGGCAGAAAAGTATATATCATCAACATTGCTTGTCTAGCTAACCAATATTTTCAGGCAACCTATACAACCAAGATCCATAAGAATAGCGAGCTACGGCATGAAGTGAAGACAATATGGAGGAACGTGAAACATGCATCTATTCATCCAATGGTTACATCGGCTACAGGCAATGTGCGCGCAAGATGCACTGAACATCTTGAACATCTAGGAGTCGGTCGAGTACTGGCAGCGGCTCAAAAATCGGTTTTATTGAACTCCTGTTGCATTGTAAGGGATTTTTTCAATCATCAGGAGGTTTGCGACTAAAACCCTGCGGAGAAACAGTTGATTACTCCAGAAAAAGTATCCAGAGGAGGCTCATGTTACATCCGACACAATCTGCCGCTATGTAAGGATAACATTGTTACAAGACGAACTTCAAACAAGACCAGACACTTTATACTGTTTCCACTGAAATCATCCCGCAAGATACCTAAAACTTCACAGTGAAAGTCGGAATATCTTGACTTCATCAGGCATTTGAGTAAGTCCGTGTCCGATGATAAAGCACCTGGTTAGAAGACTCGAGAAAAATTCATGATAATAATAAATGATAAGAAACCTGCCGGAGGTGTTCTCGCGTTGTCGTCGCGGTAAGGCTTGAGGTTTCCTCTCATGACTTTGATGGCTGGTTTGGCAGTGGCATTGCTCCTGATAGCCTTTCCCATGACAAATAGACAAAAGGAAAAGAGGAAAGAGACGAAGATGAACGACGAAACCAAACAAAAATGGAGAGGCCAGTCCTGAAGATGCGAGCTGCAACGTTCGTGAAACGTCGACAAATTTTGTAGTTTTTGTACACGATCGAAACCCGAAATACCTTATTTCATCATAATGGATCATCGTGAAAGCAATAAATCTGTAATGAAAAATGGAGGAGTTTTAAAATATCTAAAACGATGGTCGCTCCCCGAGGAGATCGTCGGGGCACCTCTATATATAAACACATATGGTAGAGAAACTACGAGATGGCGTCACTGTGATGATCTCCCACTGATGTGGCTCATCATGGCTCTTGAATTTAAGCAGGTCAAGAAATAATCCAACTTCCTCCCTCATAGTAGAAAAAGTATAAAAACAAGGGAGAAAAAAAATTCACGCGAAGCAGCTCTTATTTTGAAGCATATACGCAAGTTGACAGGTAGCGACAATTAGGAAATGGAGGACGTTGACGTAACTGTAATATGCTCCGACCAAGAAGAATTTTCTTTACCAAAAAGTTTTATTTTCACCCACAAAAAAAATAGATTCCTTTCAGAAAAGTAGAACTTTGAACTTAAAACAATTAATTTTCAGTAAAAAATGTATTACTTATATTTTCAGTAAAGAAAATCAGTTCTGGACTAGAAACAATCCAATCTTCAATGGAAAAATGTATTCCTTTACCAATTTGTAGCATTTTTAGTCAGAGAAGGAGAATTCTGAACGGAAAATATGATAACAGACCTTCTAATTAGGGAGAAAAGACTTTTATAGAAAAAAAGTTGGAATGTTTCATTGGGTTCAAATAGGTTTGGAATTCAACTCTTTTGGTTAAAAATTTGAGTACTTGGGTGAAAGTTGAACCGTTAAAACTTCATCTAATTGACTCTTCCGGTTCAAAACTCATATTCTCGAATGAAAATTCGTTTCATCTAATGTACAGAATGTATTTTTTCAGATTAAGTCTATTTTGGCAGTAAATTCATCGTTTTGGTTAAAAAATCATCTTCTTCATTAGAACTCATTTTTACGAATTTAAATGCATCACTGACGTTAAAACTTCATATCTCCGGTTGAATATTCAACGATTTGATTGATAAGTAATATCTTTTATTGCTGATTCAACCATTCTTCTCAATTAATTCATAATTATTAATTTGGGTGAAAATCCAGCTAGTTGGTTTCAGTTTGAATTGCTTTGAACAAGAAATTCAATTTTTCTCCAATTAGAGATGCATAATTTCAGTAAAAAAGTTATGCTGCTTGATAAGGGTGATGATCCAGTTTTGAAGCTTTGCTTCATTTTGGAAGGTATACATTTACGCTCTCTTTCTCCCTCCCTCCCGTTCTAAAGGCTAGTGTAGTATATGTTATGTACAGTAGACTCTGCGACACGGACTTACACCTTGCGCAAGAGTAAAGGCATTTATAATGAAAAGTTCTGATAGCGATTCGTCTGATGGTCCATGTCTACATGAAATACTTGAAACTGATAAACTTTAATAATTTAATTTCTTTGAAATTCGAATCTCCAAGTGCGATCAACTTTATACTTCCTGTTACAATATTTCTTTTACTGGCGTGCATGTATGCATGAAGTGAGAGGGTAGCTGTTTTCTTCCAATCGATGAATGAAATAACAATCAAATTTATGATTTTCTTCCAACGCAAAGGGCAAAGCTTCTGTCGGCGGTCCCACGACCGCTCTACTTTTTTTTATGAAATGAGAGTCATTGCTCTACTGATTGATCTTCTGGTAATCCGGAAAATTTAGTTGATCCTGAATTCTTCATTTCAAAACTTTCGAAGTGGAAGATTCCCAATGAAACTATCGAAGTGGAATATTTGTTTATACTCTCTCCCTGTTACGGGTTTGAGAATCTCGGCTTAACCTTCTCTCTATTCCTTTCCACACCTCACCACTAACTTAGGGTGAGGGGGACCTACAGTTTACGGTGGGTTCCGAACTACCAAGAGCAACAGCTACTTAATACTTGGAGAACTTAAAAAACTCTAGAGGTACCGGGCTCACGACTCTTCGTGGCCCGCCGAAGCTTTTCCAGAGTGCGAGGCGGGAATCGAACCCACAACCACACATTACCGTCTTAAAGTAAAGTTTTGACGACACGTCGCTTATCAGTGCGGATCAATACGTGACTTCACAGGACAAAGAAATTCGCGTCAATATCTGGAGTTCCCAAAAATTAGAAACAGAACCCAAGAATCCAACGAAGTTTGTTGTGGTCCACATATGGTCGCTAGGATGCTAAAAGTTTTTGTGAAGATGGCTCTAACCAATCTAACCTGCAACATTTGGCTTGTCCTTCAGAGCAAAAACCGAATAAGAATTATGCCCATACATGCATATGGTTCTACAAATTTCATGTTCAATTTGACGATCTGGGTAGTCTTCTCAGTTCATAAACTGTATGCTGTATTTTTGCATACAAAATTAAATTCAAAAAGGAAAAAAACCTTTTTTTATTCATACAACTTCATCCAGACTAAAATACTACAATGCGTGTCAATTACGTTTCTGAATCAAACCGACTAACTCATAAG
>WSXT02118360.1:0-11010 GCA_011762715.2 Neuroterus valhalla | reverse complement strand
AGACTTGAAAGAAAAGAAGCTGAAGACAACAAAATTGCTACGAAAGATGTCCTTTATGGAGCTGGAATCGATGATTCGGTGTAATTTAAAGAAAATGAATACATTTTTTGCTTTTTTACAGTTCAAAACTTCAAACGCGTTTTTCTCAACATCATAGTTTCGAAGTCGGTGTTCACTCTCCTGAAAAAACTACTGAACCGATCGTTCTCGAATTTGATACGCACTTTCTACATACATATTGCCAGGGTCCAACGGTCCTTATTTTTAATTTTCCGGACATTGAGGATGTTTTCCACTTACAAAATGGAGAAATTTTTCGTCAAAAATCACATTTTTCGCTTAAAACGACCATAAAAAATCGAAAAATTGGAAAATCCGTGATTGGACACCGTTGGACCCAAGAAAAACATATATTTTAATGAAAAAATTTAAGCCATTTGGATTATACAACTCTACGTTGAGATATGATGAACACCGCGAATAAGTGACGTCTACGTAAATCTGCTTCCACCGGCTTATTTCTCCTTATTTTTGTACCAAAATTTAAGCAAATATTCTTGAAATGTTACTTCACAAAATGCCTAATACTAGAATAAATTTACTTGTGTAATATTTCCGCAAAAATTCATGAAAAAACATTTTTTTAAACCCTACCCCCTCCCCCCTCAATTAAGCATCATCGGGCTTATTAAGACAAGGTATGAATGCACGCAGGCCCGACTTAAGGCACGGGCAAGCTGGGCAGCTGTCCAGGGCGCCGTCGAAAGAGGTCTTATCTTTGCCTTATGAGGGGCGCCAAACACGAGGCCAAACACTTGTTTGTCCACTTGTTTGACCAGGGCGGCAAATAGCCTCGATCCGGGCCTGAATGCACGGATATATAATTTGAACCCTTGCAATAAGCTCGTTAAATTTTTGGTCGTGGCGAAGGCTGTGTTTAATTTATACAAGCAAATGAAAAACGCGTTTTGGTAATTCTGAACATTTTTGTGTTGATCTGAGCGTGGTCGTTGGCGCTCGTTTCTCTCACCAAATGCCACTGCCCAGGATGTGTATTCAATTCCAATTGTTTTTTAATTTTCCTGGCTTATATTTCAGATTTTTTACCAGTTTGATGAGTTAGCTTAATTGAACCCTTTTGGAAAAACTAGCTCTTGGCCCCCCCCCCCCCTCTCAGGGTCCGCCACTGATCTATGGAGAGATATTCACACACACTATTTTTAGATCTTCAATAATTTTACTAGTATAGAATAATTTAAATTTTTTCAAATTATCAGGGTGGACCAAGTTTGAATTCATATATGTCCCAGTTCCCTTTTTTCAGTTTATACCTGGACTGTAAAAAAACAGCGCTGTTCATTCAAATGTTTTAAGCCAATAAATAATCTTAGATTTCAAGTTAATAGCTTTTTACGGAATCCTTGCCGAATTCATAGTGCCTGAACTCATCTGGCGTAAAATTTTATATTATCTATTTTTCCTGCCATATAATTAGTGCAACGCATCATAAAAATACAGATATTATCTGCAAACGCAATTATTCTATGTGATTGTAGAACGAAATAATATTTTGTTATTTGGGAATATATTTTCATTTTAAGTCAGTGGGAAAAGTTCGTACGTTCTAAATCGCAGTATTCTTTCAACCTTTTATTGTTATTTCATGTTTTACTCCTAAAGTATATTTAATTTATAAATTGCGAGATCTTGAAATGATTCATCGCCGAGGTTTGAAAACGCGTCCGCCACATCCACTCGAATTCTACGTGAGACCAATGCAACAACGACTGTCAAATCCGCAAAATATTTCGTTTTTTCAACAAATTGCGTCATTCTACAAGAGCTTTCTCATTGAAAAGGGTTGTATTGAATTTGGATTCTCAACATGACAGGAAAAGTGAAAATCCCCTGGTTACTTAGTAAGTATAATTATCTGTATACGAAGATCCATGCCTGTCGATAACATATGCTAAAAATTAATTAGTTTGAAATCATCGAGAATACATTTAATGGAAGAGCGATATGGAAGGTACAAGTACCATATGCCTAGAGTGTAACCGATTCGGTTTTATGATTTGTTTAAACAATGCGATTCATTTCAATGATGGTTGCTTGCTATGTTGGCATATTGGGGTCAAATCTTGTATCCTATTATCAATTTCTATTAATCTTCAAACTGTCAGGTTTCAGATGAACATAGAATATTCTAGCATATTCGAGTTCGACCCCCCCCCCCCCCCCCCCCTTTCCGTTCGTTTATAATCTTAGTTGACCCCCTTCTTGGTCTAAACCCGCTCTAATTATTGTATTGTGATTCGACACACCTCTGCAGTACACACCGTACACACACCTGTACTATATATACACACACATGTACCTCACTTGTTACTTCGCATGCATACGTAGTTGGGAGTTGAAACCCCCCTCCTCTATAGGCTAGGTAAGTACCTCTGGCGCGCTTCGCTCGCGCCATCTCTCGGATTTAATTTTAAATAGTGAGGTACCTCTGACAGACCGCGACCGGCTCACGCGCGTATTTATATGAAAGTCTGAAAGATTTTCGATTTGTTTAAACGTCATAAAATTAAAAAAAAATGGTTATCATACTATGAGCAGGATTTCAGGAAGTAAATATAAGCATTTTTCGGCCTAAAAGTTTGAGACAAGACAAAAACTTGTAAAAAGCTTCCATGCTAACGAGGTTAAAAAAGAATCCCTCGAGGGATTCAACACTAAAATAACTGGAAAAGGTATTGGATCCACACCAGGGGCTGAAAGCAAGAGGAAAAAAATATATATTCATGGTGTCAAAGTAGCAGCAATTTCAAAGATCTGCATAACCTAAAAAGTTTCTCAATTTCGAAGTTCATAGTAAACAGCATGTTCCAGAATGAATGAAATGAATCACACACATTAAGCTAATTTCAAAAAAATATATACATTTAAAAAAATGATGTCATTCATAAATTGTTTACTTCTGAAACAGTTTTCAAATAAATCAATTAAGAGATTTTTCATAGAATATTTTTTATATACTATCTGAATACGCCTTTGAAATTTTTTTTCAAGAAATGTGAATACAATAATGTATTAAAAACAATCACGCTTTTACTCGAAGAGAATTCATTTTGGAAGGTATTTTTTTGGAACAATTTTGACAGCCAAAGTCTGATAGATCGGTACAACTTGATACAACTTGCAGTTGTGAGTGTTGTGACACACAACCACACAACACTTAAAATCTTTTCGAGTTTTCAGGAAATCTTCTGAATACTTTTGAACTCTTTGATACCTTTTGGAATCTTAAAAGTCTTGGAAATCTTCACAGAATCTTAGAAATCTTCGTTAAAATTCGAAATCTTTGAAAACTCTTGAAAACTACAGAGTTTTCAAATCTTTGTTGAGTCATAATAATATAAAGATAATGAAAACAGATATTTTTTGTGAACCCAGATCACATGAATCCATCAAAAAAGAATCTGCCCGCTGTGTGGGCACATTCTCATCGCGCGCTTCGCTTTGCTCGCAAGTTTGAGTGCGCCCAGGGCGCGCGTCTGTCGGACCTCGCGCTCCGCGCTCATTTATACATTTACCTCGCGCTACGCGCTCGGTCTTAGTACTTCCCTACATTTGCATACAGAGCTTTTGAAACTCAAAAGCGAAACGTCGACTACTTTAATTGGATGATTGTGTATAGTAGCATAATAATAGCTGCATCGTTGAAAAGAAAATGTCGAAAAGTTCCAATGGTTGGCTCAAGTCAGAAGCCTAGAATATTCTTTGCACAATCTAAATGAACTTTGAAGTTGAAACAATCTTTTGACAAGAATCATTTAGATTGGAGGATTTCAAACCTAGGTTTTAGATTCAGTTATGAAAAATGAATAAATTCATATTCGAATAATAAAGTTCTAAATTGGAACCCTCAATCGCTGAGTAATTAATTACTAGATTGCTTGATGTTTTCCTGAAAGGTATGTAGTTTAAAGAGTTCAAAATTAGTTTGAAGTATAAACTTCTCTCATTTGAAATTAATTCAGGTCTGAAGTCAAACTATTCAGAAGAGAATTTAAGCTACTAAACATCACAACACATTCATTTGGAACGATTAGTTCTTTTATTAATGTTGTCAATAAATGGATAGCTGCGAAAGAATTCAGGTATGAAAATACGATAAATGGTATAAGATAATAAAAAAAGGACTGACGAAGTATTCGGAAAGGCGTGGGGAAAAAAAGAGATGGACAAGAATAGCAAGATCAAAATTAGAAAACGATGTGAGGGAAGCGTTGTATTTAGAAGAAAAGGAGAAAAGAAAGTGCAGAATATGCGAATGGAATGGAGAAACATAGGAACATGTATGGGACGGATGTATGAGAGGAATGGAAGCTAGATGAGCGGATGAGATACAATGGAAGAATGATTGTGTATAGGAAAAGGTTAGGGAGGAAAAGAAGTGAAAGAAAAGGGAAACGAAAGTCACAGAGAAAATTAAGGTGGATAGAATTGTAAAGTAAGAATGAGCAGGAATAAGTAGAATCAAATGAGGCTGCGCTCTATCTCTCTTGCTCGTACGCTCAAATCGCTAGAAACGCTTAAATACTTGATCACTCGTCGTTCACTCGCTCGCTCGCTGATCGTCTTTCAGTCACCCCGTCACGTTGCATCAATCGTTAAGATAAGAATTATATATGTATATATGTATAAATTAGGTAAAGACGAAAAATACACAGAAGATCATCCTAAATGTGAAAAAGTCGTACTTGAGGAATAAGTTTCAGATTAATGGGCATGTCATTTATTTCATGTCTTGATGATTGATACATTAAAGAAAATTCTTGCAGTTTTACTTTGTTAATTATGGACACAAGTCAAGTTTAAGTTTGCCCCTGAATTGAAGGTCCCGCATATTTTCTCCTTTCAAGAATTCGTTCTGCCATTAAAATGGCGAAGACACGATCTGCATGTGTAAATTCTCTCTCCAGCGCATCAGGTATAGTTTCTCCTATTGGGATATGATTTTCAGTTGAGAATATTGCAACATTATATCGGCGGTCAGGTGCGATAGGAAGTTCGTTTATTCTCATGTCTCTTACACGGTGTGACAAAGGTCTGAGGGCTCCATCTGGTGCGTAGGATATAATGATGAGCCTATTACGATCAACGAATCTTCCACGAAAAAGTTGAGCGTACGTTACGACGATATACGGATTTATTGCATAACCAATTCCAAGAACATGATCATCATCTCTAATTTGAACCAGGGTGGGAGACATAAGATAAACGTGATATGCATATAGAAGTGGCAATTCTCGTGGTTGTTCTGGAATCGGCGGTGAATCAATCAATCGCTTTTGACGGCTGTGAGGAATTAATGACGGATCTGCAAAAATGCAAAAAAATTCATTCTTCGTTCATTCGTTCTTAGTAACTCAGTTCGAAATCCAACTTCTAAAATAGGCTTGTCCAACAGGATTTCACGCGTGTGTGGTAATCAAGCCACATATTTCCTATTTTAACTTTATACACTGCAACCTCAAAATGAATCCACCCAAACTCGCTCCTTCTTCAAAATGAGATCGTGGATGGCTTGTTGACAAGACGGTGCGGGGGGTTTGGAGAGGGGCGCTCTCCTCGCTCCATTCTCCGATAGTGCCGTGCATTGAAAGTCGGCAGAAGTGCCCTAGCATAGATTTTCGCAACTGCGCTACAGTTGGCGACAGTTATTCGCATGTATTCGGCCCTGACTGTTTACGTTTCAGCTCACTCGAACTCCTTCCAAGGCCGGCGATACCCAAGCCCGAAGCTGGATTAAGTTTGAGGTTCCAGTGTATTTCCGGAAATAAAATGAATATGAACAATTTTATATCAAATTGGACACTTTCCGAAACAAATCAAATTGATGACATCTATCGATCACAAAAACCGCAATTTTCTCGATACCTACAACATGCGATTTTGAACGAAATGGTAAAATGAAAGCGAAAATTTCCTCTCGGAAAATAGTTCCAACCCATTATTTTGGGAGAACTAAGTAATTCAGATTCAAAAAGTATATACAAAATTATTCTACTAATCTTTCTCTTAACAGATAAGATATTATTTCACTCACCAGTATTTCCTCCATGTGAAGCAACAATTTTCAGTGGAAAAACTGCACAAAGTATCAGAAGAGTGAGATAAGATTGTTGTCCCATTACGAAAAGAATATAATTTACTTGAAATTAATTGAGATGATTAAAGTTTGTGAAAAAATGGAGTAATTTTTTTATCTAAATCATTAGAATATATAGTTTTCAAAAGTGGAATAATCCATTATTGCTATACTCCATAGGTATATAATTTAACATCACATTACTTATTTGAAACGAAATTGCATGAAAGTTTTGTCTTCTGAGGCAGAGATTATATGTATGGATTCCAAACTATGTCCTTCACAATGTGTGTTATCATAATTAAACATTTTACATTCATAAACATATCACATTGTTGACATGCTTTTTTAAGTGAAACCTCTTCTCCATGTATAGTACATAAGTCTGTCCTCCTCCCTCAAGGCTAATTTACATTACACCTTGAATCAAAACGACTCTTGAGCTTGAATCAACACTGCTTCTCCATTGTGATATGTTCATATAATTCGTTAAAAATTACCTTAGCTATACGAGCTGTTCTCCAGTTCTGACCTTCAGCCTGAGCTCCAGTTGCGACTACATCGATAAGACTTAGGTATGACTCACAGCTCCGAGGAAAAAATCCTCGAAAATGGGATGCGTCGATTGAAAAAAGATCACTATGAAATATAAATGCAAATGAGTATTGCCTGAAATAACTGACGCTCAAAAAAACAGACTAATATTCGTCGTAACGCACAATTTTCCAGATCATAGCGCATTTGATTTGCACGAAGACTCTTTGAGCAACGCATAGTGGTCTGAAACGACAGAAAAGCTGGCCAAAATTAGAATCGCTCATAGAATGACTCCAAAATGTATCCAATATAGTTTTCGAGGTCGGGGACTCCAAATCTGCTGTCAAAATTTCAAAAAACAAGATGGCTGATTCAAAATGGTGTACCGGCTCTTTAAGAAGTCACACGGCACTCGCGACAATTCACACTTCAGGGTTTTTGAGGTTGAGAAATTCGAATCTGCAGGCAAAATTTTGAAAAACAAGATGGCAGAGTCAAAATGGCGGACCGTTTTTTAAAAAAGTCACATGACACTTGCGGAAATTTGCACTCAGGGGTTTTTGACGTCGAGGAATTTGAATCTGCATAGCCTCAAATCTGTTATAAGAACACAATTTGACCTATGAATCAAATTTGGAAGTTATATGCAGGATTCGACACATACGACACTCTACGACAGCTACCAACAATGACGAAAGTATGCATCGTATACAGAAAATAATCTAGTTTTTTCAAGTTGTTACCACAGATTCGAATTTCTCGACGTCAAAAACCCCTGAATACAAATTTTCGCGAGTGTCATGTGACTTTTTTGAAAACCGGTCCGCTATTTCAACTCCGCCATTTCGTTTTTTGAAATTTCGACTGCAGGTTCGAATTCCTCGACCTCGAAAACCCCCGAATACAAACTTTCGCGAGTGTCGTGTGACTTTTTTTGAAACTGGTCCGCCATTTTGACTCCGCCATCTTGTTTTTTGAAATTTCGACCACAGATTCGAATTTCATAACCTCGAAAACCCCTATATGTTTATATTTGTGTAAGAACTAATTTGACGTTTGGCCTGCTTAGGTGCCGGCAACACGCAGAAAAGCTGGCTGGCATGCAACGGCATGAATTTTTCAAGGTCATCCTCGATATATGACGCAGAATGAATGGAAAATTCAATTCGAACACCCGGGATATCATTTTGCGTTGATACATATCGCTTTAACTACTCGAACGTGTTTGATTGGTAGAAGTATGTGTAATGCGGGGGCACGTTCCTACGGTGACCGTAGACGTGCACGCAAACACGATCACGAAAAAATTTCATTGTTTTGCGGGGGGTATGTAGGGGTACACAATTTTTGGAAATTCTTAATCTGCATACTTATCCCCGAGTTATAAAATGTCCATTACAGATTAACCTAGTTGAACTGAAAGTGTAGGGAACTTTTTCGGCGTTCGTTGTACTTTTTCACACGTTTCGGAGAAAATTTTTTCTAGGCCTCACATGTAGCACATTATTTTTCTTCAATTCTAAAATAACATTGATAAGTCTTTCGACAAACCTGCAGCTGCATTCTATATGTTGCATGCACAAATTGCAGTCTTCAGGAAATTGTAACAGCGTTTGGAATGTGGTGTTTCTTTTGACGTTTCGGAGCACACTCTGCACGGCCACTCGAGCAGCTGACGTTGGAGCGTTTCCTACATCCGTGTAAACAAAGAAGCGCTCTATCTTTTTCACGTTAAAGTGCACACACACATTCTAAATGAATAAGTGTCATCAGATCGGGATAAAAAAATCTTTGATTTTCGAATTTTTGCCAGCTTTTTTGCCGTTTCAGACCACTGTGCAACGATACGTTGGGTGTTTTTTTGCTCCATCGCCACAGTGGGCCAGGATCGAAAAAATGGCAAAAATAAAAAAATTAACTTTTTTTTCGACCTTCATAAATTTCATTCTGTACAATAGGTGTTTCTGAACCCTGTGCCATCCTAGAACCGATTTATAACCCTCAGGTTTAAATGAGTATTTCGTATTTACATTCCAAAGGCGCATGTGAATCTCATAACCTAACAAAAAGTATCAAAATAGTCATCTATCCAGGATATTTTAGAATTCGGTACGGTGTAGAGTGTTACTAACGTTATTATTATCCGAAATCCACAAAAACATGCTGCGCATTTTTGCGGACCTGGTTTTGGGAACCGAAAATTCCTTGTGTCGCGTAACATTCAAAGACGAATTTATTACTTTTATTATCAATTTTTTTATTCATTTGATTAGTACTAATAAGATTAATTATTTCATTATTTATTATATTATTCCATTCATTTTTGTAGTTGATGTTTCTTATTCTGGTTTTATTCTAGGTTATTAAAGACGAATTTCTTTTTGATTATTTAAGAAATTTCGTTATTTTATCTATCTGATTGTCAATAATAAGATTAATTATTTCATCATTCTATTTCATTCATTTCAAAGTTAATGTTTCTCATTTTCGTTCTCTTCTAGGATATCAGAGACAAATTTCTTTTTTTTATTTTAGAAATTTTGTTATTTGATTCATTTGATTGATAATATAAAAATTAATTATTTATTTATTTATCATCTTATTTAATTTAATTTTGTAGTTAATGTTCCTTATTTTTGTTTCATTCCATGTTCACGTGCCATGGATTACCAGTGCACTTACATAAATATTTTTTAAATTTTCGAGATCATTTTCAGTCCAGTTTAGATGCGCAACGGCAGATTTTGGAGGTGCAAATTTCTCTAAATTTATCTAAAACTTTTTCGATTAGCAGTGAAGCCAAAAATACCTGCATGGTCAGGAAGTATAAAAAAAAAAAAAGTTTTTCACCAGAAGCTTCGCAAATGTTGGTTTCTTCTGATGGTTCCTGCAATATGTACGGTTCGAAAGAACCAATTGAATCTTCTTCTGACTTTTCAGAATCCGCAACTTTCAACGATAACAATGATGATGAAAATTATGATTAAAGATGTATCAGACTTCAACCGTTTGTGTTCTCATTGTATAACATAATAAAATTCGTATTAAATGCAATATATCTATTTTTTCCAAATCATCTCAAATTCTTTTTCCACCTTGAGTCATATATGCTCACTTCTCTAAATCCTTTTTTAAATTTTGTATCAACCAATGTCGAAATTAAAATATTTTTTCCTGATCATAAAAGTTGCTCATGGGTAATCACCATTTTTCAATAATTTACTTTACAACCGTTAATTTACAGATTTGCACGAAAATCGGATGCATTCTACTGAGAAAAAGTAGTTATTTCCGGTCTACCATTTTTTTTCTCCAAAATTTGGTTACGAATTGGAAATCAGCTAGCTTGTAAACATAAGGTTTCCAAGAAAAATGGAATGCATTTTATTGAAAATAATATTTACTTCCGGTCAGACATTTTGTTTCCTTTTTCAATTTCAATTACAAATTGCGAATCAGCTAGTCCAAAAACATGAATATACCGTTTTCCGGAAAACTCGAATGCATTTTACTGAAAATGATAGTCACTTTCGGTCCGCCATTCTGTTTTTTCAAACTTTGATTACAAATTTGAAATCAGCTTGTCCAAAAACATGAATATAACGTTTTCCGGGAAAGTGAAATGCATTTTACTGAGCATAATAGTCACGTCTTGTCCGCCATTTTATTTTTTCAAAATTTCGATTAAAAATTTATAATCAGCTTGTCCAAAAACATGAAAATTCCGTTTCCCAAACAAATTGAATGCATTTCACTAAAAAAAAAATCACTTATGGTCCGCCATTTCGTTTTTTCGAAATTCGGGTTACGAATTTAAAATCAGCTAGCCCAAAAACAAGAATGTACCGTTTTCCAAAAAAATTGAATGCATTTTACAAGAAAAATAGTCACTTCCAGCCCGCTATTTTGTTTTTCCAGAATTTCGATTACAAGTTTGGAATCAGCGAGTTGAAAAACATGAGGATCATCATCCAATATTACGATACGTATCTTGGTCTATTTTTGCCGTTTTTTTCGAATCTAAAGCCCACTGTGGCGCGGGTTTTTTCTGCATACTGTGATCTTGATAAAAATCTTAGAAGGTGTCAATTTCTAATAAATGTTTATCGAATATATGTTTCACTTAAAAATTAATTTTTACGGTATCGCCAAAGCAACTGTATTCGTACCTCGTGTTTCTTTTTTTTTAACCTCCTTCATCAATATGGGAACCAGGGAGTAAGAATAAGGAGGCACAACTCATAACTGTTAGCTTAGGTTCGGAGCTCCTCCGTGCAAGTGAATGCGCAACCTATATAGCCATGGCGATGACGTCAGAA
>WSXT02118349.1:0-11011 GCA_011762715.2 Neuroterus valhalla | reverse complement strand
CAGAAACATGACTTGATAAGGATGTAGTACTGCATCGAAACGCGTCGTCGTTTAACATCAAATTTAAATATACTGGTAATAAGCCACAAACATCGCATTTTATTGCAAGAAAATGATTTTCAAACTGTAAGTATTCCTGAGATTTCCATGAGATGAACCAATATATTCAATCTGCAACTAGATCAGGATATTCGAAATCCCGCCGGGATATCCTAGGAACGTCCTGAAGATATTTTTTCCAATGCGAGGATTTGTGAGAAGCTTCAGATCCAAAAAATATAAGAGGCACCAAAGTTGGACTGGTGAGAAGTCAAACAAACTGAACCACTATACTCTCGAGAATACTGAGCTTTTAAAGGTTTTCCTCTCGGTTTTCCTTATAACTTTGTGACCACTGAGGAGGAGAAAATAATGGGAAATAATTATATTCAATAATTGACTAGATTAAAACTTTCAATCAAGGAAAAGTTATACATGAGTCACGTGACCCAAATTGTCGATTTTTTTTGCGACAACTCACGTCCGCAGCCAATGAAACATAAAATTGAAATTTTAGGAAAACCCTAAGAAAACATTATTCTACGATTGTATACAACATTTGGTTTAAAGTTTTTGAATTTTCACACTTTCATCATAATGGGAAGGTATTGGTTTCATATAAAAATCGACTTTCGCTGAATATAGGAAATCTCCACGTTTTGAGACCTCCTGATTCCGAAAAATTAGTTTTTACTTTGATGCCTGTCTGTCTGTTGTCGTTGTTGTCTGTATAATCCATAACTTTTGAAAAACTAATCAGAGCGTATTGCCCTTTGGCACACATTTTGAGGGACCAAAAAGACAAGTCATGTTCGTTAACCAACTCTTTTGGATGAAAAATCAAAGAGAAGGAACATTTTGAACATTATTTTGGTCTTCTTTTCAAGACTCAAAAATTGTAAGTATAATTTCTTGTAGCACAAAAAATTGAAACAATTTATCCTAATCATTTTTTTCGATAAAAAAAATGGTCAGAGGTATGGTATTTTCAGAATTCGAAAATATAAAATAAAATGAGAATTTTCAGCCATATACTGCAAGATTGACAAGAAAATCAGAGAGAGAAAATGTTTCTTGTTAGGAGCTCTACAAGATAGTGAATACAACTTTTTGAATTTTCTCGAAAAATCGGAAATTCTAATTTGGATCGCACAAAAAATAATGAAAAATAATCTGCGAACTCGATAACTTTCGAAAGAATGATCATATTCGATCGTGCTTTGGCACCCATTTTGAGGGACCAAAAAAAAGTCGAGTTCGTTAACCAGCTATTTTGAATCGAAAATGGAAGAGGAGGAGCAATTTCAAAATTTTTTTGGAATTTTTTTTCCATGGCATAAAAATTGTAAGTAGCGCTTCTTGTGGTAGGTGGAAAGTGGAACAATCTATCCTCATGATTTTTCTGGATATAAACCACATTATCAGAGTTGTGGCATTTTTTAAATTCGAAAATATAAACGAAAATGGGAATTTTTAGCTAAACAACGCAATATGTGAAAAAAAGTTTGGGTGTACTTCCGAAAAGATGATATGCCCGATTTCCTTCGCACTCCGTACACTTATGTATTTTGACGCGCTGTTACGAATATGATAGTGAAATTTGGCGCCAATTTGATTTTTATGGTGAAATCATGAAAAAACCATAAAAATTATGGTTTTTTTACTTCATCTCAGCTAATATGCAAAATTGAAAAAAGAATGTTTCAGGTGGAGGTTGCAGATCTCATTCAAATACATATTTTTTGTGTCATACATTTTTCTTCTACGAGTGATAGTCCCCGAGAAAATTAGAGATAATCTAGAATAAGGATAGCACATTACTAAAGAAAAAATATTGGTCAAACCCCTACCCCTTTCTTAATTCTAGATCATCACTAATTTTCTCAGAAACTATCACCCGTAGAAGAAAATGTATAATACAAAAAATGTGTATTTTGATGAGATCTACAACTTTTATGTGAAATATTTCTTCAATTACGCAAATTAGCTGAGGTAAATTTAAAAAACCATAATTTTTATGGTTTTTTCATGATTTCACTGTAAAAATTTAATTTGCGCCAATTTTCACTATCATATTCGTAGCAGCGCGTCAAAATACATAAGTATATAGAGTGTGAAGAAAATCGGGCATATCACCTTTTCGGAAGTTTTTCCAAAAGTTTGAAGAAGAAAAATTTTTCTGTTTGGGAGCACGAAAAATAATTAAAATAGAAAGATTCATTTTTTTTTGTCAAACTGTGTAAGGCACAGAGAAATAAAAATGAACTGAAATTGTACACCAAAAAAAGATCTACAAATTTGGTAAAATTAACTTTTTAATAGGACAAGTAGTTTTTGCTTCATTTACGAAAAAGCATATGAAAAGATGAAAAAAATACCTTCTCATAATGATGAGAATGTAATTAACTTTTGGACAATTGACACAAGCTTAGGAAAAAACAAATAGGCGCAAATTTTTTACCAGAAAAATATCTTTAAATGTGTTATCAAATTCTTTTACAGGATATGTATTTTTCATTCCAATCAGGAAAAATAACTTTGAAAATGAAATAATAAAATTTTCGAAAAAATGAATAAGGCTAACACAGAAGATTAATAGAGCAAAGTTGCTTACCCGAAAAATATCTGCAAATTTTTTATAATTTTTCCCATTGGACGCGTAGTTTTTGTTTCAATCGTAAAAAATAAAATTGAAAATTAAGAAATTGAATTTCTAGAAAAATTACACAACATGTGATAAAAATTAGGCTACAATACTTCTCCACCGTTTTAGACAAACAAACGACATTTCGCTATCGAGTTTCAAAAGCTCTTTATACAAATGTAGGGAAGTAAAAAGACCGAGCGCGAGGTGAGATTTACATCGAGCGTGAAGCGCGAGATCCGAAAGACAGCGCTCGAAATTTGAAACGAAATTTCCTTTGGTGCGGGCGTAAGTTGTTGCAAAAAAATCGAAAATTTGTGCCAGTGGAAAATTCCATTAAAAATTCGACAAAATGCAAATAATTTGAAATCATGTAACCTTTGAAATTGGAAATCCTAATGGAGATTAAATTGAATTTGACCTTGCTGGAATAGTAATAATGAGCAACACTTCATTTTTCTGTGATGAATAACTTGACTTCATATCTTTTATTTACAATATTGTGTAAGATTTTCAACTTTATCGAAACGATAAGGAAGTAATATTGTGAAATTTGTCAATAAGCCAGTCACCTCCACCAACGTATTCGAAGTTATGTTCGAAAATGAAATGATTAGTAATGAAGTATAATTAGGTAGGGATACATAGTATTTGAAATTGGCGTCTTTTTAAAGCCTCCTGCATTATACGTAACGGAATGAAGCTCGTTTTCGGTACCATCCTCTTACCCTTTGTGGTCTTCTTCAATTTTTTTGGTATGTATGATACTATAATCTTCAAAAATAGAATTTCAATGTTAAAATTTTGAAGAGAAAAGGAAATGAATAGTGAGCCACAAACAAAAAATTTGTTTGAATCAAACATAGAACACACACAAAAGTTGCCTCTTTGGGTATTTAATTTTGGGTATTCAATAACTGCTTCGTTATACATTGAGAGCCCCGAAATAGAAACGACGTAATTTTTCTGGATCTACAACTTTTTTCCTACACTTTCTTTACTACCGTTCGAAGCTTAAAGAAAATAGTTTTTGTATAATATTATTAATTATTTAAATGAAAAAGTGTGCCAGGTTCCAATGGCTTTATAGCGATAAATAATACAGCAAATTTGCCCTTGAAATCGAAATTGTAAAAATTTATGATTCTTCTTAGTTTCACTGAAATATAAATATATGAACATGTACTATTTTACGGTTTACGCATATTTAACAGTCCAAGTTATAAGTGATAATCAATTTTGAATAATAATTGATAATGTACCAAGACACACGTGAAATAATTTACTTTTTTATCCGGATAGGTGAATAATACATCGAAAATTACTACTACATTCTCATCTTTCGACGCAAATATAAATTGTTTTTATATTGCGCAATGATTTCAACCGCTTTTACCTTATAGATCAGAATCCGACACCTTGAAACTGAGTGTGAATCATACGAGGAAACCTATTCATCAAGTTATGACTGTTTTTCAAACACCTCTGTTGAATAAATAGAAACTTTAATATACCTCAAGAATATAAAATTTTCCAACAATTATGCTTGTTAGGAAAAAAACTGAAATGTGGAACTTATTTAATTTAAAAAATTTCATAAGGTTTCTCTAGACATTTTCTCTTGTCGGATTTTTTTCATGGTTATCCATATTTTTGAGGTACAATTAGACGCTGCCGTTGATTAACTTTCAATTTACTCTGTTTTTATAGAATTAAGTTTCCAATTACTGGATCTAAACTTACCACCGGCAGAAGAAAATCATCCGGCACCTGTTCCGAATGTTCTAAAAAGGTATATTAATCTACGGGTTTGTTTTAGTTTTTCGAGAACAGAGTTACGAAACTCATGAACAATTTTAAAAGAATTGAAAACAAATTTTTTTTCTTTAATATGGCTTATACGTACATTACAAAAAAAGTCGTATTACAAATGAGTGATACGTGTTTTGAATATTACCAAATTTCAATGTTTTTTTTAACTTTTCATGAAGTACATATCTGAATTCTGCAATGAAAAAAAAATTATTTACTGATAGCCATCTCTTGTCATCTTATACCTTAGTCTTTATTTTCGTCCCCAAAAATTTTATATATTTTATAATATTCGGAAGAAACCACATAAGGAGGTCCAAATAATGTCCAAAATGTATTCAAGAAGGTCAGAAAGGAGACTTCAATTCTAACTCAATCACTGAATAAAATTCAACTTTGTTAATCAGTAATATTTTTTGTCGTTTTTCACAGGAAAAGTCAGCATTCATTTGACTTGAACTTACCGGCGCAGGCGGAAAATAAAAATCATCTGGCACATAACAATAATAATAATTTGAATAATGGAAACAATGCTAATTTTGGAAACAGAAATTCTGCATATAACCAACAAGCTTTGGACGCAACTCACCAACAAGTTTTGAGCACCTATCCTGTTAATTTTCGCCAACAATTAGTTGTACCTGGCAAAACCGCTGCAACGAAACAAGTTGTTAATGTATATCCTGTTGCAATTCGTCAAAAAATTTTTCCCGGCAACCCTCGTTTAATTCAACGACAAATTTTTTATCGTCAGAAACCTGCTGAAAATGTTAATAATGTAGATAATAATTCACGGAATGTCCGTCTACGTTTAAATCGGTAGCTCATGGAAAAAAAAGTTTTCGTCGAAATTAATATAAATTTCCTCTTCATTCTTCAATGTTTATGAAATTAATAAACTTTAATTTGTAATAATTATATATTATCACTATTATCATCATTTTTATTGGCCGAAGTAAAATATACTCATGGGAGTTACACGAAAGATTTTTATTTATTAACTTTTGGTTAAGTGGCATTCCAAATCATACCTAAAGGGTGTCAGGTCAAAAGGGTTTGAGGAACAAGTTTACGAAAGTAAGATGAGTCATTCCAAAATTCTAAAATATGGAAGTTCACATCCTGGCAATAGAATTCTTTAGAAATCATTATTTTACTAAAATAAGATACCCTGATATATTACTATTGAATCCAAATGTAAACACACCAGACTTTTTAAAATAGGAATATTATTCTCATTTCTTTTGAATGTTTAAAAAAGTTATTTGCTTTAGTCAACTTCTTGGATTAATACATTCTTTCAAGCCAAAACACTTGAGGAAAGAAAATGAAATCTCAATTCTATAAATTGAGAAAAGTATTAAAATTAGATAAACGATGTATATGTATAAAGTTTATTTGTAATTACCTGGACAGTCCAGTCTGGCCCATATCTGGTGCCAGAAGTTTTTTCCAAACAATGAATTTTTAATTTTTGATCAAAAACCAGCTGCGTAAAACAATTGATTATTTCTTCTCTTCTTATATCCTCTTCCTCGTCTCTTTCTCTCCCCTCTCTTCCGCCCTTCCTGGCTTTATTTTCTACCCCTTTAAGCCAATCCATAACATACTTTTTCCATTCTTCCATCTCAATATCCTGGTTACTCCTTTTCTTTCTTTTTCTTTTTTTATTTACTACTTTTCAAACCTTTTCTTCTGTTCTAGTCTTTTGCACCTCTCCTTCAAACCTTCTATTTTCTCCTCTTTCTTCTCATCACACATTTAAGTATATTCCTTCTTTTTTTCTATATTCATCTCCACTACTTTATCCTTACCTCCATTTTCTTAGCTCCTTCCTCACTTCCTTCTTTTTCTTTTTATATTCCTCATCCCATCCATTTCTGCCCCCCCCCCCAACTTCTTTCTTGCATGTTACCTCTCTTTTCATTTCTCCTATCATTATTTCCATCTCCTCCTTCACATTTCCTTCTCCTATTTTTACATGCTTTAGCTTCTCTTTGAATTGCTATTTTCCTTCTATTGACCAATCCCCTCATCCTATTCTATTCACCTTGACTTCCTTTTTACCCGTATCTTCAGTACTCTTATCACCCTCTAACGTCAGTAATAATGGAAAGTGATCAGAATATATATACTCTCCTAACTCCAGTTTCTTGACCTTCTCTGTTACCTCGTCGTCTACTATCACATAGTCAATTACCGTTCCCTTTTCGCCTCCGAAAAATGTATATTCACTTTCCTCATCCCCCTCTATATTGCCGTTTATGATAAACCATCTTATTTCCTCTAAGCACCTTAACAGTTTCTTTCCTTCTCCATTCAGTATCTTGTCTTTGGATTTTCTTCTTCACTCTTTCCCCCATCCCCTTTCTCCTTTATCTCCTGTTCTTGCATTAAAATCTCCTCCTATTACAATCTTAATTCCCTGCTCGTTTTCTTCATTTAGTTCTTTCATCTCCTCAGTTTCCTCCTGCAAATCTTCGCTCATATACACTGCCACTATCTTCCATCTCTCTCCTTCCGTCTTTATCTCTTCTACCAATAATCCTTCAATTTCTTCCTTCATCACTCTCCTATCCTTCTCGGCTAGATATTCCTTCATTATTTCCATCACCATTCCTCCCATTGCTCTGCCTTTTCTATTCCTCCTCTTTGCATTTTAGCACTGCCAACTGTAATCTCTTGGTAACCTTTCTCTTACTCTTTCCTATCCTTTTTTATCCAGCCACGTTTCCATCATCACTACCAGCTCCCACTGCTCCCAACTCCTCATAAATTCTCTATCTTTCCGCTCCAATCCTGCTTCATTCCAGTAACATATTTTCTATTCACACCTTCCCCCCTTTCCTTTGTTACCGTATCCAATCATCTTCGATTCTCTACTCACTCCCATATAACTGCTTTTCTTTAACAGTACTTCTCTCTGATCTTCCCTATTCTTCAATTTTACCAGCACCATTTTATCTCTTCTTCCATCATCCCTTCCTATACTCCCAACTTCTCCTACCAGTACCTTCGCATTTACCCTATTGAACACATCTTGTAGACCTTCCTTCAAATCCCTCCCCTGCAATCTTATACCTTTTATCACTATATTGTTCCTTCTTTCCTCTCTCCCACTCATCCCATCCTCCTTCTCCCTCTCCTCCTTTCTAATTTTTGGATTTCGTTTTGCATTCTTTCCATCCTACTTTCTAACTCTTCCACTCTTTTTTCCGGTCTCTTGTCCTGCATGTCAACCACCTCTACCATCTTTTTACGGATTTCTAATAAGTTGAGGTCTTTAAACGCCCCTCCAGACTCCTCTCTGTTATCATCTATCCTCCCAATACTATTACTCTTTTACCCCGGCGGGGTCCTCAACATTTTCGATGTTTAAAGGGTCGCTCCGATTTTTTCTGTTTCTTTACTGCTCCTTCCCCCTCTTTTCCTCTTAATAAAACTTTCTATGGATCCCAAACTTTTTGCTCTGAACCTCTCCCTTTCTAATGTCTTTTTATATTTACCCTCGCCTCCCCTTCGTTTTTCTCTCCTTTTGGCGTTTCAAAAACTTCACCTTCGGAGTCCCTTTCTTCCTTGCTTCCACTTCCCACGTCACCCATCAATTACATTCAAAAACTCCCCGCCTTTGACCTCACCGTCACTAGCGTCTCTAGCGCCCAAACCCCGTACCTAAGCCTCTCTTTGTGACGTCACTCCAAACTAACAGCCATATTTCTATCACGCGAATCCGACTCAATAGCAAAAAATGTCTACACCCCAACTCTCCACTTTCTCACACTATTCACACCCTCATTTACTTACCTCCTAAACGCACTTTTTCCACTCACTCACCTCAAATTCGACAAATATCCAACAAAAACTTATCACCAAACGGTGAGGGTATGGAGAGGAGAGGGTTGGCCAGATATATGGAAGGAAGGGGTAGTGATAGCGATAATGAAGAAAGGAAAAGGAGAGGAGGTTGAGGATTATACGAGAGTGACACTAATACCAACCTTGTACAGAATATATGTAATGGTCTTATCGGAGAGATTGAAGGAAGAAGTAAAAGAAAAAAGATAGTGCCACCAAATCAGACGGTGTTTCGAAAAGGGATGGGGGTGATGGACAACATATATGTTGTAAATTATATAATAAATGGGAGGATTAAAAAGGGAAAGCGAAGTATGATAGAGATGTTCGTAGACCTAAAAGCGGCGTTCTATTCTCTGAACCGGGAAGACATGGAAAAGGTTATGGGGAAAAAAGGTATAATGGAAGGTCTAATAAAAAGAGTTTCGGAAATCTTTTAGTGAGACAAAAAGCAGGTTGCAAGTAGCCGATCAAGTAGGCGATAGTTTCTGGTTGGTGAGAGGAGTAAGACAAGGGTGTCTTCTAAGCCCACTCTTATTTAGCATCTTGATCTCAGACTTGGGAGAAAAAATGAACAGAAAAGGATGAGGAGGTATTAGGGTAGGAAAAATAAAGATATATACACTGGCACACGCAGATGATATAGTAATGATGGCAGACAATGAAGAGGGAATAGCGGGTCCAATTACAGGGTGGGAGAAATACTTAGATGAGAAGAAAATAAAATTGAATTTAGGAAAGACGAAAATGATGAGGTTCAGGAAAGAAGGGGGAAGGAAAAAAGTATGGACTGGGAGACGGAAGGGAGTGAAGATAGAAGAAGTAAAGGAGTTCGAATATTTGGGATACACCTTGCAAGCAAATGGAGATCATAAGGCATATATGAGAGAAGGAATAAAAAAAGCGGCAGGGGTAATGAAGCAGGTATGGGATATAGGAAAAAGAAGATTCAAGAATGATTGAAAAGAAGAATGTGGTTGTTTGATACCCTGGTATGGTCGGTTTCAGGATATGGAACAGAAATATGGGGATGGAAAGGAAGGAAAGAGATGGAAAGGTTGCAGGAACGGTATCTGAGATGGACACTAGGAGTGGATTGGAGGACACCTGGATACATGGTGAGAGGGGTAACGCAAAGGGAGAAATTATGTATCAGAACAGAGAAGAGGGCACGGAAATTTATAGAAAAGCCAAGGGAGGAAAAAGGAGGAGAGCTAGCAAAAAAATGTTTGAAGGAGGTGGAAAAAAGAAGATGGAGGCCAATCGAGTTAACGAAATGGGAAGAAGAAATTAGGAAGTTCCTCATAGATAGGCATATAGGAGAGGAAATCGGAGTAGATTTTGAAGAATTAGAAGAGAAAGAAAAAAAAATTATTTAATAGAAAGGTGGGGAAGGATTTACGAATCAAAATACACTAAATGGTGTATTATATTATGAAGGAAGGATTACCAAAGTATTTGGAAAAGGGGTGGGGAGAAAAGAGATGGACAAGAATAGAAAGATTCAGATTGGGGGCCGAGGTCAGGGAAGCGATTTATTCGGAAGAAAAGGAGAAAAGAAAGTGCAGAATATGTGAATAGGAAGGAAGAACATGGGAACATGTATGGGAATGCTGTATGAGAGGAATTGAAGATAAAGGGAGCTCGCAAGAGAACGTGGTAATGATTCTGGGCGAGGAAGGATAGGGGGAGGAGTAATGAGGGAATCGGAGGAAGCTAGAGGAGCGAATGAGATAGAATGAAAGAATAATTGGACCAAGGAAATGGCTGAGGTGTGAGAGAAGTGAAGAAAAAGGAAACGGGAGTCACACAATAAAATAAGGTAGTTGAAATTGTCCAGTAAGAATAAGTAGAATCAAGTAGAATAAGATGAGACTGCGCTCTTTCTCTTCCGCTCGAACGCTCAAATCACTAAAAATGCTCAAGCACTCGATCACTCGTTCACTCGCTCACTCATAGTCTTTCAGGCACCCCGTCACGTTGCGTCATCCGTTAGGATTAGAGTTTAAAATGTATATATGTATATATTAGGAAATAAGTTAGGCTAAGTGATGTAAACCCTAAGGGGAAACACTATAAATAAAGAAGGTGTGTGAAACAAAATTTGAATCAGAATATTAGAATATTCTAATACAATGATCTTTCAAAATGCTATTTCATATTCTGAATTCCAAATGAAGTCCATGAAGTTTCACTTCAAGTATTTCTCACAGACTTATTAAAGTCACATTGTTTTCCACTTGAGTGGCTCCGACTTTTGCTAATGTAGATTATAACATAGACTAGCCAAAGCTTCCCAAAGTCACTAAAAGCCGCTTAAATATAGCTTGATGTAACTTCAGCCCCAGAATCCAGAGGAATTATTATCTTTTGGCTTGTGCCTCAGGAGAATTTAAGAGACCTTACGAGAAAGAACAAAAACTTTCTTTACGAGTTTTGAAACAATAAGTTTTTGTTTAGGATCTTTTCAAACTTTAGGATTATTTTACTTATTGATGAACTGGAAGAGAATGTAATCTAAACTTTAAAAAATTCATTGGAAACTTAGAAGAGAAAACTAACTTCACATTACAAGCACTAATTATTTTGTGTGTGTGTGTGTGTGTGTGTGTGTGTGTGTGTGTGTGTGTGTGTGTGTGTGTGTGTGTGTGTGTGTGTGTG
>WSXT02118338.1:0-11012 GCA_011762715.2 Neuroterus valhalla | reverse complement strand
AATGAGAAATTCAATTTGCTAGCCAAACTATGCGAGATGTAAATATCAGTGGCGAGTATTGTAATGAGAATGTGTTCTTGTAATTCTGTGTATGCATTACACTTTAAACTGAATTAAACACGTATGAAGCCGGGCGCGAAGCGCGAGGTGTAAAAAACCGAGCGCTTAGCGCGATGTAAATACATTATCGAGCGCGAAGCGCGAGATCCGAATGACGCGCGCCCCAGGCGCGCTCAAACTTGCGAGCTAAGCGAGCCGCGCGCAATGAGAATGTGCCCGCGCAGCGGGCAGATTTTTTGGAGATAAATTTCTAATAAAAAAATGTATAAATATAAAATTTTGAATTATGAAGGATCTGCATCCAGAAATAGTCAATAATAGAGAAAAAATTAATCATTCAAATGTAAAAGATCTCTACCAAATTGGTACATTATGCGCCCTAGGAGGAAATCTTCCTTAATCAAGTTTATATCTTCGCAGAAAATTGAAAATTCTATTTTCAATTGCTATCCAAACTCCGGAGCTGATTTTGAAAAGGGAGCTCATTTTTTCTGATTTGTCTCAAATACGAAGTTTTCGAACTTCATGAACATTTTTCAAACTGAGTAGAGAATCCAGCGATACATTTGTTATTACAATCAGAAATTAGAAAAATGAAAAAAGAAGTGGAAATCCGTCTTATCCGGGGAAGAATTTCCCTATTTTCCATAAAATTGAACTTTCAACCGAAGATACTCAAGAATGTCGGGAATCTGAATACAGGAATGAATTTGACAGAGGTCTAAAATTCAGGGACCATAGTCAGTCTTCTATTCCCATTATTGCCCTATTCTTCTTATTTGTCAAACTTGGTTTAACTGTAGAATAATTTAAACCTCAATGGTTTAGAAATTGAAAAACGAAACTTAGAACCCATCCAATAATATTATATTATATAATAGCTCTTGCATTTACCAAGAAATGTAGAAATTCTTGGATTAAAAATTTTGAATTTGAAAAGATCCGCATTTTTTAAAAATGTAAAGTGTAGACGAACTTCAGTTCAAAACTACGTTTGGGTTCAAATGTAAAGACCCTTATCAAATATTTCTTCAAACTAGCAATTCAAAAATATTTAAAATCTTCCAAATTTGGAAGGCTTCAAATAAAAATGCTTCTAAATTTTAATCAATTTTGATAATAATTGATGGTATCTTGAATAATATTTCTTCGTTTAAGATAGCCTTCAATATCTCATTCTTGAAACATTGAATTCAATTTTTGCAATAAATATAAATGTATTTCATCCACATAATAATAATAATGTTCCCAGGTTTTTGAGGTAACTTTCTCTCAGATCGGAAGAAAGGATTTTAGAACCCATCAAATAATTTAAAAGCTTCAGAATTTCCAAGACTCCATTTGAAAAGAAACGTACAAAGTCGAAGCGCTTCTATTTAGTAAAAAACAAATCTAGAAACTAGAGATCTAGGAATGTAGACATTAAAAATTTTGAAAGATCTGCAATGAGCATGTATGATTTGTAACCAACAAATTTCAAAACAAAATTAAAAATTTGTGATTTAATTTAAGTTAGAATTTTGAAGAAGTGATATTTTTTTCAACTTTTTAGCATTAATATTTCTTGAAATTATGTCATCGAAAAAAAGTGAATTTTTTTCGGTGTTAGCGAAAAATCCTGTCATACTGTAATATCGCGATCTTTAATTTTTATTTGATTTTTGGATTCCCGGTAGATTTTCTCGAAATAAGCTAACTTTTTTTTTGCAAAAAATTTTGTTTAGCCGTATTTGTAATTTATTTAGAAGTATTTGTTATTTGTTTAGGAATTTGATATTTTGGAAGCGTGTCTTTTCTCTACTCTTTTCAATAGGTACCTCCAAAATTACAAAAAATATATATGATCAAGAAATCCAGGGATACAATTGGTCTTCCAACCAGAAAATATATATTAATGGAGAGATAACAAAATGTCTTCTTTTTCGAAGAAGAATTCCCTCATTTTTTCTACAATTGATCATGATCCCTGTAAATTTGTGATTGATTTCAAATCAAAATCTGCAACTCCTAATAATTCAACATTAATCTTTTCTTCTTCACCTTTTTTTTATAAGTATATTCGAAAGTGTTTGTCCAAATTTGGTCGTTGGATTCTTGTTTTTTTATTGAATTTCCAGGAGTTGCAAATTTTATCTCAAATTTAGGACGTTAAAAAGAAATTTGATCATTCTTTTCTTTTTCTTTCTATTTCAAATTTCTTAATTTTCATGTTTGATTTCAAATATGAATTTTAAAACATCTAAGTGTAACTACCAAAAATACAAATTTCCAATAGAACAAACAATTTTTCAATGAATATAATTCAGGACAAGTTAGAAGGGCAAGTATAAGGTACTCATCATAGTATAATCATGTATCTTTGCCAAAAAAAATAATTGAGCTTGATTCGGAAACTTGAATTTGAAAGAAAAACTTTTAATTCCAATCACAAAGGATGAATTTATTTCCCGAAATGCTAAGGTGATCCATTTTCTAGAAAAAAAAAAAAAACAAATTTCCATAAAAATGAATCAATTTTCACTAAATGAAATTTCAGGGCTTTTCTTAATATTTAAGAAAGTTCAGTAGTAGCTAAGTTTAAGTTTTTTTAATTGAACTCTAACGTAATTTATCCATGTATCCGCCTTATTGGTACTTAATAAAAAACATTCTCATCCAGTCGCCAATATTTGTTTATTATCAATATATTATTAGTATCAGTAAAATCAAATTCGCCGTAGAAGTAAAATTAAGAGCAATCATCACATACTGTTTTTTTTTTTAATGCCCCTTTTTTTAAACTTGTGTCCCCTATTCCCCTATGCTTATTCAAGTAAAAAGAGGGCTTGCATCCCTGCGATTGTTAAATAATCTTTTAAATTGACAGACGAGGAATGATTTATTCTTGTTATGCTGTACTTGGCAATCAGGCCTGGTATACTTTTTTTCCACGCTTGGAATAACATCTTTGTAAATTGACAGATGATATCATCGGTTTATGCCAGAACCGGGTATAACAAATGACGAGGTTAACACGGAAAGCCTGCCAAGTGAAGGCATCTTGCCCTTCCGCTGTTCCGCATCGCGGGTTGACCGTGACTGCGTAATAATCGCCAGGTAACTGTCACTTTGGTTCGTTGAGTTCAAGATCGAGGTACACCTTTTCCTCTCACGGCCGGTTTAATGCTTCAGATGCTCTCGAAAGAAAGAATGGGGGCTTAGCATAGTTCCCTTGTCTAGTTTCCAACTGATGTTTATTTTTGTCTTGATCCCATTATACCAGAGACGAACTTTAGCACCGGGACAAACTTACTACATTGGATATAGTATTGTGCTAATATTAAACAGTTGAATGAACTATTATTTAGTAAAGAATCAGGGTAGTGACTTGACCGGGAATTTAATTAAAAACCGGGAATTTACTTGACTCAACCTCGACTATTCAAAATTCTACCGAAAAAATACGAAAAATGACATGTCCATAAATTACGTAACGCTGAAATCTCAAAATTTCGCGACTTGTCTTTCTGTTCATAACGCTACCGTAACCATTTTACTCTTTCCTATCTGTAACGTAACGTAACGCCTGTTAAAAAAAGTAGAAAAGAGGTCACAAAATATATAACTAGAGGGAACTAGTGGACACAAAACATCGCGAAACCGCAGCCGCAAGTCGAATCCAAACTCGACTCCAATGGAAGCCGGTAGTAACAGATAAATTGTAAACGAGCCGCAACGTCTGCAGATTTGCTTTTCTATTTTTTATGAGAAAAACAATATAGTGTAATATGATATTATTTATAAAATTATAAATGAATGAAGAGGTATCAGGTAACGGCGGAGAATAAGCTTGAGCCGAGTTGACCAGACACGCAATGCTCACTAGCTCAGTAATGTTGTAAATCTCTCAATTTCATTTTTGAAAAACGTTACGTCACATTTTTAAAATTCCTCTCTGTCACTCCGTAACGCTACGATAACAAAACTTTCGTAGTCAGTCTGTCTAATATAGCGTTACGCAATTTATGGACAGCCCCTTATCATTTGATTTAAAGAATGTGACGTTCCTTTAATCTGATTCTTGAAATATTTGAATATATCCATACGTCATGAGAGAGGAAGAATTTTTTTCCATCATAAGAAAAACGTTATGTAAATTTTGTTCTCTGAGATTTTTTCATTCGACTGAAATTTGTTAATTGGATTGGTTTCAGTGAAGAAGTATAATTTCACTTGAAACAGGGAATTTTTTTCATGGAACGAGAACTTTTTAAACTGATTAAAAATTCGGATTTAGAAGAGAGGAATTTTCAAAAATCGTTGCTCCAATTCAAAATTCATCACAATTTCAAAGAGTCAAAAAATCAACTACTTGTTTAGAATTCAAACTTGTTTGTCCAAAATCAAATTTTCTTGTTAAACTTGCATTATTTTGATTCAAAATTCACCTCTGGTTGAAATTGTAACTACTTTGTTAAAAATCAATTTATCTTTTTTTTTTTTTTGTAAAAAAGTCAAGTATTTATTTGAACATTTATTTTTTAATTTGAAAATTAATCTATTTCTTTGAGAATGTTTGTATACTCCGTGGAAAATTTGTCAAATTAAAGATTTATAATTATACCTGAAAAATTATCAGTTTGGTTGAAAATCGATTACTTCAACTGAAAATTCAACTGTTTCATTTTTATGGTAAGTTGAGTTTCGGTAGATATTTGACTTTTTGAATTAGAAATTCAATTATTTGGCTGAACTTTTCACATATTTAGTTGAAAAATCTTTTTCTTTTTTTTTGTGGAAATCTATCTTTTCCTTCGGAAGGTAATTCTCCTTCAAAATTCTTCTTTGCGGTTAACAATTCAAGTTACACAGTCAAACAATTTTCTTTTTAGTCGAACATCAATTTAGTAAAAACTCTCATGTTTGGTTTAAAATATTTCTCCAAGCCCAAAATGTCACTATGACATTTTTGTTTGAAATTTTTTATTTTTATGGTACGAAATTAAACCATTTTGTTGGAAAATTGTATTTTTTGGTTGAAAAAAATTTTTCGTCAAAAATTGAATTATTCTAGTTAAATGTTCATCGTTTCAGTTAAAAATCCGTATTTCTGGTTGAAATTCAACTACATCAGTTAAACTTGTACAATTTATTTTGATTCTTCATCATTTTGTGTATAAATGTAATAATTTGTTTGATAGTTGGTTTTTTTTGTTGGAAGCTAGTTTTTTTTGTTATAAGTAATTTTTTTTAACTTACTGACATGTCTTTTTCAGTAGAAATTAATTTATCTCTTTGAAAATCAAACTCCTTCAGTTAATGATTCTCCTTTTTAACATAAAACACTTATGCTTGGTTGAAAAATGTTTTTTTTAACTTAAAATGTTACTGTTCCATTTTTGGTAGAGAATAATTATTTTTTGACTTCGAAATTCGACTATTTTCTTAAAACATTATATTTATTCTTAGAAAATAATTCTTTCTATTTGGGAATTATTCTTCTTGTTTGAATATTCACTTCATGGTTGAAAATTGAAGTGCTCTAGTTGGATATTTATCTTTTTAGTCAAAAATGTAACTTCTTGCTTTGGAATTTAACTGTTCTGGTTGAAGATTTTTAATGTTATTTGAAAATTCATCAAATCGGTTGAAAAATGAACTATTTGGTTGGAAATCTGTTGCTTTCTGTTGTTGTAAATTCATTTTTTTAATTGTAAGTTTAACTGTTCCAATTTTTTTTTGAATGATATTTTTTGGTTGGAAATTAGAGTATTCTTTTCAAAATCGATTTATTTTGTAATTTTTGATCTCTTGATCTCTTGCGTTAGAGGATGTTTAGAATGAACGTCATGAATAAAAATTAATTTTTCCGTTTTGCGGCAAATATAAATATGCTACTTCTAGTTGGCCGGGAAAATGGAAAAACTTGAACGTGAAGAACCGGGAATTGGCCTGATATGGATATTTGTTTATAAAAATTGCTTTTAAAATAAGGAATTATTTATTCACTTTTATTGATTAACTGAAAAACTCTTCTTGTCCGTAAATTCTTCAAACGTAGTGCAAATAAAGTAACAAATTGCTGCTAATCCCCATGAAACCATTTTCATTCACTTATTTGCTTATAGCAATTTCAAAACAAAAATGCAACATTTGCATTGCTGTCGGACATCTTTTTTGGATAGTTGCTCCAGGTTTTCTAGGTATTTCAAAATGAATCAAAGTATTCAAAAACCGGTATACTTCAAAATTAAAGAAAAAATCAATTTTTTTATTGAATAAACAAATAAATAGGAATTCCAAAATCGGCCATGACAGTTTGCTGCGCAAGTTTGTTGGCTCTCATTTCAAAAAAAAAAGAAGTTCAAATCGGATAATAACTGTCTTCTGAAAATTTATTTGTCCACGACTGTCTTATAGAGAATGGCTTCTTTGTCATGAAAATTGGACTCTTGGGTTGAAAATTCTATTATTGGGATGGAAATTCAACTAGTTTCTCCTGAGAGGATAATATTAAACATTATTATTTATCAAAAACTATTCGTTTCTTCACGCTCTAAACTAAACGCGCTTAAGGCTTACGATTGGTAATGCTAGAAGCTATTATAACCAATTTAAAACTTTTCTAATCTATAGGATCCCATGATTGAGTTGTTGGAAGCTAAAAGATGGCACATAAAATTATCTTTTCATATTACTATAAATAATTTGTTGTCTATTCATTATCTAGGCCATATCCCTCGAATAGAATAAGATAGTTCTAAGTAAGCGAACCGTAGAAAACAGAACGAGGTAATATAAAAATTGCAAACTATGTCTGTTTTCTCTCACCTCCTGATGCAATAAAAATTCGCTCGCATCATTAGACAACGGAATCAGTTTGTTCAGTGCCCTCCTTTTTTTCATACAATTTCTTATTCTGGAGATATCACCGTAGAAACGGAAAAATAAATTTTAAAAACCCGAATTTGGAAAAATCTTTTGTATTTTATCCGTATCCGAGAGAATCGCAAGCAATTTGTATCTGCCAGACGGTAAAAACTTCTTCTTAGTTAGGGCGTTGATCGGGTTTAATTGCCTCCCATGGTTTTGTAAAAACTTGCCCTGAAAACCTTCTCGAGATGTACTCGTTCTCCCGTTATCGATTCGAATGAATAGCAACAGGCAAACGCTCAGCTTCAGCTGTGCTTTTCACTACATTTCCAACCAAGAAACTTATCGGCCGTTATCTCGTTAACGAACCGTCAAGACTCGGAGAACTGATTCTGAGTGGATCGGACACGTATGTCTTGAAAATGTTTCCACGAACCAAGTCGTTAAATCTACAATCCTTCTTATTTGCCAAAGCAACTGATACAGTGAATCATGTTTTTCTTAGACAATTCCAAGGTGTTGATCAGACCTGGAAATCTGACTGTTTTTCATCCAGACAGGTAGTTCTTAGCTAGGCAAGAAAGTACATGACCCTGTATTCAAAATAGTTTAACAATTGAAGCAGGAGGCTTTTTGAATTTTTAGCTCATCTGTATTTTCTTCTGATCTCAGACTCATTATTTGTTGAAATGCAATTTTCTTAAGTCGACAAGGATACTCGAAAGGGCCCACTTGTCTGTATCGGCCGCCTAAATACGCGTTTATTTTTCCAACATTTGACGAAATGTGTATTCCAAATATTCTTTTGTGTAGAAGTGACAATTCTCAATATAGAAGAATCTTGAATCGGCAAAGCTGCATCATTATACGAGGAATAGAAACCTATACATTTGCCCTTCTAACTTGCCCTGACATATAATATAGTAAAGAATTGTTTGTTTTGTTGAGAATTCGTATTTTTTGGTGCTGACACTGAGAAGTTTCTCTTTTAAATTCAGGTTTTTTTTTTTAGGGAGGTTCAATTATTTTGTACGAAATTCATTTGGTTCATATTAGGGCATTTATTTAGGAATTTTCAAGAAGCCCCCCTCCCCTCCCCATAAAATAGTGGGTGGTTAATGACTCATTTTCAAAAGAGCATCTTTTTTCTATTGTGTCAGTCGACAAGGATACTCAAAAGGGCCCACTTGTCTGTATCGGCCTCCTAAATACGCGTTTATTTTGCCAACATTCGACGGAATGTGTGTTTCCAGTATTTTTTTTTTTTTTTTTTCCATGTAAAAGTGACAATTTTCAATCTGGAAGAATCTCTAGTCGACAAAGCTGCATGATTATACGAGGATGAGTACCCTATATTTGCCCTTTTAACTTTACCTGAAATTCAATTTGGTAAAAAATTGTTTGTTTTTTTGAAAATTCGTATTTTTTGGTGCTTACACTAAGACACTTTTTTTTTTAGTCTGGGAAAACACAAATTCCAAACAAACTGTTAACCCGTGAATTTGAATTTTCAACAAAAAAGACTGTTTCCTGCGAAATAAATCATACATGAATAAAACAGTCAAATTTTGAACCGAAAAAGTTTTCTCAGTATAGCAGAAAACAAATTTTACTTTAATTGTTGAATTTTCAATCAAAGAAGCTTTTTTGGTCGAGAAAAAGAAAAATACTTACTGAATTGCCGCATTTTTAACCCAGAAGAAGAGATATTCTACAAAATAAATTAATTTTTGACTAAAAAATTTGAATTTTAGAAAAATGTCCTTTTCTTCCAAATAGTTTCATTTTTTACCAAAACATTTGAATTTTTAACCAGAGAAAAACTTGTTAGTCAGGAAGGAAACAAATTCTACTCAAATTCTTGAATTTCCAAAGAAAGAAGTATTCTCAATGGAATTGTCAAATTTTCTATTAAAAAAAAAAGACTCATGTCAAGAGGAAGAAATTGGTAAAAATATGAATATTTAATCAAGGAGGTTTTTTTTCAAAAACACAAGAAGTCGCGAGCTATTCGTTGATTTTTCTTTCCAGAAAGACAGATTTCCTACGGAGCAGTTGAATCTTCAATCCGAAAACATTCATTCGCAACAAAAAGTTACTTTTCCACCAGCGGTATCAATCAATTGAACAAAAATGATATCCTTTTTTTACACTACCGTCGGAAATTATGAGATCGTTTGACGCAAACACTATCAAAAATCACTGCTGTCTTTGAACCACGATAACTCAGCGGAAAAAAAGGTAGAACATTAAAAAAAAAAAAACAGTTGGAAAGCTTATAAAATTTCACGTCTAGTGATGTCAATTGTGTTTTTTTTTGTCTACTGGAGAGACTACAGCATGCGATAAGGTTTTTAAAAAAATTCAAGATTTCCTAAAGTTTTGTACCTCGACTTCAACTTCTAGCATGACCTAGGGAATTCGTTGCGAAAATCTGAAAATTATACGACATAGAGCCTGAGTTTTATCTTCAATCGTATCTGAGTTGAGTTTTAGTCGACGATCACGGTTTTCGGCCGGTCTGCTGCTCGCCTCCTTCGTTGAGTCAAGACCGAATAGGCCACGCAGAGGTGGTGCTTGATTAGGGCTCCCTTATACTTTTGATTCTGCTCATGAGTAATTTTTATTTCAAATGATTGTAAATTTTCAAAATTATCCATAGTTTTTTGAAATCATTTACAATAATTTCAATTCACAATCATCCCGATTTGAGAGAATAAAAAATGAAGAACCGTTTCTTTATTTTTTCAAAATTTTATCAAATGGAATATTAATAAAAATGTAGATATATTGTTACGAGAGTAAACTATTTTTCAAACCAATTCAGCATCTAATTTCTAAATAAATTATTTATATGAAAAACTCTCAAAATTATTAGAAGTAAATTATAATGAAATTATTATTGTATACATATCATTATAACTTCAATATACTTACATTTTTATTAATAATTCTAAATTGAAATGATTGTAAAAAATTTTAAAAACAATGAGTAATTTTAAAAATTTACAATAATTTGAAATAAAAATTGATTATGGGCAGAATCAAAAGTATAAGACAGCCCCAATCAAGCAACACCTCTGTGCGTGGCCGTATTCGGTCCTGCTTCAACGAAGGTAGCGAGCAGCAGACTGGCCGAAAACCGTGATCGTCGACTAAAACTCGACTCAGATATGATCGAACATTTTTAATCGTAACTCGAGAACCGATGGAGATTTTTCAAGTTTCTTTGGCTTGAATTTCAGGCTCTATGTCGCAAAATTTTCAGATTATCGCAACAATTTTCCTAGGTCATGCTAGAAGTTGGAATGAAGGTACAAAATTTTAGAAAATCTAGGATTTTTTTCAAAACTTATCACGTGCTGTATTCTCGTCAGCAGATAAAAAAAATCTGTTTCACATCACTAGATGTGGAATTTCATAGGCTTTCCAACTGTTTTTTTTTTTTTTTTACATGCCAGCAGTGATTTTTGATAGTGGCTTGCGTCAATCGATCTCATAATTTCCGACGATAGTGTAGTTTCAAACTGATATCTTTACAGTAAATTTGAGTAAAGTGAAGTTTATTTAGAAACTTGTTGAAAAAAAAAACAAATTCTCATTTTCAGTGCAACGATCTTCGAGAAGTTTTGACATTCGAATTCCTTTATACAAACCTGATAAGAATTATCAAACATCCATTCGTCTTGCGCAATCAGGGAAGCATTTTCATCAATAATTGTGTCTGCTCGATGCTACAAATAGTAAATTTTACAAAATTTCTCAAAATAAGGAATTTATTCTGGAATCTACATGTTTATAAATCACTAACTTCTTCTTTCTTCTTTGTTCCAGGTGTGTATTCGAAAATCTCAAAACGTTGAAATAAATGGAAGATGGAAGATTGAAACTACCAGCTCATTCTTGAAGTTCCAGAGCTGGGTACTTGGGAGTTTAGTATCAGTTTTATCATTCCTCTAGCCTCTTTGAACTGAAACCTCGCACGTGTCAGGTCGTAGGCGCAGAGAATTAGATCACTTGTTCTTAACCTTTTAGCTGCGGGGAAATTTCAGTACAAATCGACCTCCTATAAAATGCAAAATTTACCCATATAATCACTG
>WSXT02118327.1:0-11012 GCA_011762715.2 Neuroterus valhalla | reverse complement strand
GGAAAAATATTGGATAAAAAAGGAAAGATGTTCAGAAGAGAGTCGAAGCACAAGGACGATTGAATCCATGTGAAAAGATAGGTTATTTTATGAGTTATGACAATACTGATAGGCATGAGAGGAGTTACAAATAAGATAGGCTTCGATTTCTTGCTGAATAAAAGGCTTTGAGAGCTGATGGCCTAAAACGCGGTAGTAGTAGGTAGGAGAAAAGGCAGGAAAGGGAATAAAGGCAGCTGAGGGAAAAAAGTAAGAGAATCTAAAGGAAAAATTGATAGCATGGATGTTAGGAATGTAGAGGAGGAAGGAGTGGACACGCTGTTGGAAGAATATATCAGTGTGATTTATGAGGTAAGGGGAAAAGTAGGACCAAAAGAAAATAAAGAGGAGGCTAGGAGGGATAGGTGGAGCGATAAAAGGAGGAAGAGTTAGGGCAGAATGAAGGAAGAAAGTAAGTCAATAGGCTCTTATAAGCGTAGAAAACAACATGAAAGGAAAAGGGAGGATAGCTGCGCGGGAAAAGGATAACAGAGCCGATATTAGTAAATAAGAGATGAAAGAGGCAACTGTAGAGATAAGAAGCAACAAGAAAATATGTGAGAATAGTGTGATAAATGAAGAACTGGAATTTGACAAACAAATGATGAAAAAACAGATGTAGAGGATTTGCAATAAAGTTTAAAGAGTTGAAGATTGACCAGAGGAACAGCAGGTAAGGCAGATCTATTGTTGATCAAGAAAGGAAGGGAAGGAAGGAAAGGGTCAAGGAATATATAGATATCAAACTGATGTTAGTTAATTCCACAGGATTTACACGGAAGTACTCAGAAAATGGCTGGAGTGACGAGCAAAGGGAAAGGGAAGTATACAACACAACCAGACATGGTTTAGGAATCGGATGGATACCATTGAAAAAATTTGTGAGCTTAATTATCTGGTCCATAGGGATTCGGCTCAGAAGAAAAGAAAACTAGTTGCACTATTTAGGGATCTGAAAGCAGCTCCTGACTCTGTGAATAGCAGAGTGCTATGGAAGTCCAATTGCTATGGAAAGTACATGAAAGAAAGAAAAGTTGATAAAGGTATGATAGAAAGAATCAAGGAGATCATCTTGAAGGCTAAGACAATGAAAAGATAAGAGGATGGGATGAGGAGGAATCCTAGGCAGGGGAGGGGCAGGCAAGGGTGCCTATTAAGTCCTCTCCTGTTTAGTGTTTCATTGGCAGACCTGAAGCGGAGGATATAAAAGAAGGCATAAGGGGGAACAATATTAGGAACAGGTAAATTAAATTCACTAGGATATGCAGTTGATGTAGTTCGAGCGGCTGATGGAAGGGGGATAAGTCTAATGATAAAAATGGAGAGAGAGAAACTGAAAAAAGTTAGGAAACTGAAAAGATCGTAGAGTTTCGAAGAAGAACGAAAAAAACAAGAGGAAACATTATGAATAAAAATACGAGGGATGAGCTCAAGGCAAGGCAAGGAGAGAAGAGATGGTAAAGGATGGTTCGGAGTTAGAAGGAGGACGAGCCCGAGTACTTGGAGAGACAACCAAGATAAGAAGCAGAGCAAATAAAATAAGATGGTGGAATTAAGAAGAGGTTACCTTCTTACATTCATGCCCATACTTGTTTCAAGAATTCCACTTCTCATCTCTTGTGTTCTAGTTTTGAATCTAAATTATATTGTCCACAGGAGCTGCCGTCCCTGTAGTAGAGTTCTATCACGGACGAGACTCTTTTGGAGTACGCTACGATGACATCGTCTATCCTTTCGGAACATTTACTTACCATAAAAGTACAATTCTAAAAACTTCGGACAAATTTCGGATCCCGGGATTGGTCCGAATTGGCCTGAAGCGTGATACAGTTTTTGTCCTCCACATTCTATCCGAAAGTGTCCGCAATTTGTCCGACGGAAGAAGCACGAAATTAAATCTGGTTTTTATTCGGTAGAATCCGAAAGTTGTCCGGTGTGACGGATTCAATCAATCTGGAAAGAATCCGTTTAAGTCCGCATTTTTTACGGTATTGCGGATGGTATTAATCCGAATCGTGTCTGGTCAAGTCCGTTTTTCTGTTTTCTAAAGAATGTGATCAATCCGAATTGTGTCCGGCCATGTCAGTTTTTTGGACTGTCTCCCGGATGTGATTAATCCGGATTGTGTCCGGTCGAATCTATGTTTTGTACGATCTGAAGAGTTCGATCAATCCACGCATAGAAATTTGGTTACATGATACGTTAAAACCGATATTACAGTTTAGTATAATCTTTTACGATTTACACTGAAAAATATTGTCCTACAGTTCAAATAGAAAAAAAAGAGAAACTCACATATGCTATTGAACTCGAAACCGAATATAAACACTACACAGCATTGTACATTAAACATAATTTCATATAAATTTAAATTCGGAATTGACAACATTTGAAATTACATATTTGTGTACTCTGAAAACATATGATATTATTAAATTATGAGCTCATACAGAAAAATCGGGTTAGTAGAAAACGAAGCTGGCAGGAATCGAACACGCGTCTTCGGGCAGCAGTCGAGCGATGTTCCATTTATTTACGGAACATTATGAAAGATGGGATTGAAAACATCTATATGACCTGAATGAGAAAAGTCCATTGGTTCCAATCAATTTAATCCTGATTTATCAACATTGATGATAATTTTATAATTTTCAAACCAAATGCTCAATAACTCGACTTAGAAAACTTCATAATTAAAAGTAAAAACGGGAAAATATTCTGTTTTAATAAGGTCAAAATAGGGATTAAATGAAACTCAAAAATATCTATAGATATTTCTCTTTATTCCAATCATCAATTCCATCATCAATTACAACTCAAAGCCGTGGATTAATTTCGGGTAGGACCGGACTATTTACATAGTCCATGTTTTCGAACGTACAGATTTCGGATTTATTCGGATCACTCTCCGTTTTTAACTTTACTTAAAATAATTTCATGTTCTGAATTCTGGACTGATCTCAGATAGAGTCAGACTGTTTCTGAAGTCGATGTTCTTGAACAGACAGATTTTAGATTTATTCGGACAACTTTCCGTTTTCACTTTAACAAAAATAATCTCAGGTTATGAATTCTGGACCGATTTCGGATAGAGCCGGACTATTTCTGGAGTCGATGTTTTTTGCCTAGACAGATTTCCGATTGAACCGCACAACTCTCAGTTTTCACTTTAACAAGAATAATTTTAGGTTCTGACTCCCGGTCCCATTTCGGATAGAGCCGGACTGTTTTTGGAGTCTATGTTTTCGAACGGACAGATTTCGGATTTAAAGGAACCACTTTCCGTTTCCACCTTAACAAAAATAATCTCAGGGTCTGAATTCCGGACCGATTCCGAAGAGAGCTGGACTATTCCCGAAGTCGATGTTTTTGTCCAGACAGATTTCGGATTTAATTGGACCACCGTCCGTTTTCACTTTACCAAAAATAATCTCAGGTTCTGAATTCCGGACTGATTCTGAATAGAGCTGAACTATTTGCGGAGTCGATATTTTTGCCCAGATAGATTTCGGATTCATTCAGACCACTTTCCGTTTCCACTTTAACAAGAATTATCCCAGGTTCTGAATTCCGCACCGATTCTGTATAGAGCCGGACTATGTCCGGAGTCCATGGTTTTGCCCAGAGAGATTTTGGAATAATTCGGATCACTTTCCGTTTTTAACTTAAACAAAAATAATTTCATGTTCTGAATTTTGGACACATCTCAGATAGAGCCAGACTATTTCTGGAGTTGATGTTTTTGAACGGACAGATTTCGGATTTGATCGAACAACTTTCCGTTTTCACTTAAACCAAAAAATCTCAGGTTATGAATTCCGGACCGATTTCGGATGAAGCCGGACTATTTCCGGAGTCAATGTTTTTGCCCAGAGAGATTTCGAATTGGATTGGACCTCTTTCCGTTTTCACTTTAACAAACATAATCTCAGATCCTGAATTCCGGACCGATTTCGGATAGAGCCGGCCTGATTTCGGAGTCTATGTTTTCGAACGGACAGATTTCGGATTTAAAGGAACCACTTTCCGTTTTCACTTTAACAAGAATAATCTCAGGTTCTGAAATCCGGACCGATTCCGAATAGAGCTGGACTATTTCCAGAGTCGATATTTTTGCCCAGCTAGATTTCGGATTTATTCAGACCACTTTTCGGAGTTGAACTTTATGGGCCAGATAAATCTCGGACTCAGCCAGACAAATTCCAGATTCGTTTCGTACAGTTTTCCGCTTAGATCAGACAGGTTTCGGAAAAAATTCTTGAATCGGATCGATTTCGGATGAGTTCGGTTTAATTAGGAAATCCGAAATTTTTAGAAGGGTAGTTAGATAAATTGAATCTAGAACTAATATTATGGATTTTCGCCAAGACGTCTAGTTTAACTTCAAATGAGGGAGCGTTGGAATGTTTTTGGATGGATTTAGAGGTTTTTTCTTATAACATTTAGTGTTAACTCAAAGTGAATTGCATATGTGGCAATTTATCATACTCAGAATTTGTCTAAATTTATAATCTTTCTAATCTTAAAGATAATCAGTTACTATATTTTTCACTTTATCAGGTATACCGCAATTCGCAAGAGATCCGGTAACTCCTATTGAAGATGATTTACTGGAGCGACATGGAAATATTATTGCAAGACACAATGGAATAACATTCTTGGCGACTCTAAGGAAGGGCGAAATCAGTAATTTGAAAAACTGAAACATAATGGGTGAAATTCTAAAATGTTATTATTCCATGAGTAGCGTGACCATTCATCCGGTATTCGAAGGACCTGCCCTCTATATGGAGCATTTAATGTTCTCCTACAGAACTTCTCTTTTGTTCCGGTTGGCAATTCAATTATTTACATAGAATTCATATTTTTGGTTTGATACCTAATGTCTCTCGGAAGCAACTTCATATTTTTTAACAAAAATCCAACTGACTATAATTGATTTAATAATGAATTTGTTCAGGTTAACGATTTTTTCTTCTTATTCATCTTTGGTGGTTAAGTTCAACTGTTGCAGAGGAAAGTAGAATAAGAATTTAGGTCCCACTTCTTTGTTCCTTCCTCAAGTATTTTCCCCGTCTTTTGAGGAAACAGCTCTGGTCAACCTTTTTATAAGGCTTTGATTCAATTACCAACTTAATAAAATTTTTTACTGGTTCAGTGCTTGAGGGACCTTATAGAAACAGGATTAGGATAATTCAACCTCGAAGTGGTGATATATTGATACGCGGGAGGTTTCGTTATGCAATTTTTGAGGATGGATTTCACGAGTATATAGAAAAGGAGCCAGACACAAATCAAATTTTCAGAGGGTGTACCTTCCTCAAGTGACATCTGCAAACTCGAAGATCAGAAAAAGAAGCTATGATTCCGTCAACATCAGCAAAAATGTATCTATTTGGCCAACTTTGAAATAGGAATATCAATTTATTCCTTTGAATTAGCACCGATCTTCTTTTGTTTCTGCAATAAAAAAACATGTTAACGTTTTGGTTGGGGAGGTTTGAAAATAAAGTAGTCCCCATGTAACTCGTTACCAATTCTTTTATTGCATAACTCTTGTATTCGTGGAACACTTTACACTATGGCAGCTCTCACGCAAGTAAGGCATTGACCAACGGATGGAAGAACCGAAACACGAAATGGCGGATCCAATATGGCGCACAGTGGGAAAAAAGCACTTTTTTGGAACAAAAATCAGCCGACTCCTCAATTTTCAAGGGATCCAGACTTTTTTTGTTGAAAACACTCATGAAGAGTCGTACTTCAACGTAGAGGTGCACGTTTTTTGAATTTGTTATTTGATAATTTGTTCTTCAACTTTTAATTTGCAATTGGTTATATTTGCGACATTTACATAGCCTCATTCATTAATATTTCTTCACAAAGGTGTTGAATTATTAAAGTTCCTTCTCTTGGATGAAAATGTAATTTTTAGATGAATATTCTGTATTTTGTCAATTTTTATAAACAAATTAATTGATTTAACTGTTAACTGTTGCATTTTTGGATTACGAATGTATTACTTACATAGGTTTTATTATAAAAATGTGAAGGAGCAATTTCAAGTTGCGAGCAAGCACCATATACCAATTATAGTTAAGTTTTTAAACAATTTTCATAAACAAACTCACTTATGAGAACATTTCTGCTTCGAAAAATTTCATTTTCTGTGGAATCATTGACTTTTATCTGAATAACCAGAATATCACACATTAGAGTTCCTTGAAATGACATTTGTCATTGTATTGAACAATTTTTATAAACAAATTTACTTATTTTGCATATCTGTGAATAAAAAAATTTTCTTTTCTGTGAAATCTTTCATTTACATCTGGAGAACAAGAATATTACACAATAGAGTTTCATGAAACAACATTTGTCATTGTCATAAACAATTTTTATAAACAAATTCTTTTATTTGGCATATCTGTGTATCGGAAACATTTCTTTTTCTGTGAAATCTTTTATTTGCATCCGAAGAACGAGAATACTACACATGAGAGTTCCATGAAACAACATTTGTCATTGTTTTAAACAATTTTAATAAAGAAATCCACGTATTGGGCATTTACATTCATCGAAAATTTATCTTTTATGCGGAATCATTTCTTTACATCTAAAGAATGGAATTTGTGCACAACTGACTTTCATCCAATAACATTTATCATTGTTATTAACAAATCATACAATAAAATCCACTTTTTTCATTGTCACTGCCATTGGCTGCGTTGATTTGAAAACGTATTCCATGCCAAATACGTGAAGTTCTTTAAAAAAATTGTTGATAACAATGTCAAATGTTGTCTCAAGGAACTCTGATGTTTCATATTCTTGTTCTTTTGATAAAGAAAAATTATTCCACAGAAAAGAAAAATTTCCGATGCACAGATATGCCAAGTAAGTGAATTTGTTTATAACAATGAATAATGTTGTTTCATATATCTTCAATGTGTGATATGCTTGTTCTTCAGATTAAGATGAATGATTCCACGGAAAAGGAAAATTTTCGATGCACAAATATGACAAATATATGAATTTCTTCATAGCAATGACAAATGTTGTTTCATGGATCTTTTATGTGTAATATTCTTGTGCTTGATATGAAAATAAATAATTTCACAGAAAAGAATAATTTCCGAAGCACAGATATGCCAAATACAAGAATTTGTTCATTAAACATTCTTTATTACAATGTCAAACGTTGTTTCATGGAAGTCAAATGTGTCTTATTCTTGTTCTTTAGATGAAAATCAATGATTCCACAGAAAAGGAGAATTTTCGATGCACAGATATGCCGAAAAAATGAATTTGTTTATAGAAATTGTTAATACGAATGACGATTGTTGTTTCATGGAACTCTGATTTGTATTATTCTTGTTTTTCACGTGAAAATAAATGATTCCACAAAAAAGGAAATTTTTCGATACACAAATATGCGAAATGAAAGAATTTGTTTATAACAATGACGAACGTTGTTTCATGGAATTCTGATATCCAATATTCTTATTCTCCAGATGAAAATAGATGATTCCATAGAAAAGAAGAATTTTCGATGCGCAAATATGCTAAATAAAAGGATTTGTTTATAAAAATTGTTTATAACGATGAAGAGTGTTGTTTCATGAAAGTCTCATGTGTATTATTCTTTTTTTTCACGTAAAAATAAATTATTCTACAAAAAAGAAAATTTTTCGATAAACAGATATGCCAAATAAAAGAATTTGTTTATGAAAATCGGTTGTAACAATGACAAATGTTGTTTCATGGAACTCTAGTGTGTAATATTCTAGTTATTCAGATGAAAGTAAATGATTCCACAGCAAAGGAGAACTTTCGATGCACAGATATGCCGAAAAAAAAATTTGTTTATAAAAACTGTTCATAACAATGACGAGTGTTGTTTTATGGAACTCTAATGTGTATTATCCTCGATCTTCACGTAAAAATAAATGATTCCACAAAAAAGAAAATTTTTCGATGCACAGATATGCCAAATAAAAGAATTTGTTTATAAAAATTGTTTCATACAATGACAAATGTTATTTCATGTAACTCTAATGTGTAATATTCTAGTTATTCAGATGAAAGTAAATGATTCCACAGAAAATGAAATTTTTCGAAGCACAAATGTTCCAAATAAGTGAATTTGTTTATGTTTTTTTAAACATTTACCTATAATTGTTATATGGTCCTTGTTCGCAACTTGAAATTGATCCTTTACATTTTTTTAATGAAACCTTAGTAAGTAATGCATTCGAAATCCGAAAGTGCAACAGTTGACAGTTATATCCTTTAATTCGTTTATAGCAATTGACAAAATACAGGATATTCATCTAAAAGTTTCATTTTCATTCAAAAAAAAGGAACTTCACTGATTCAACACCTTTTTGAAGAAATATCGATGGATGAGGCAATGTAAATATCGCAAATATAACCAATCAAGAATTAAAACTTAAATAACAAATTACTAAATAACAAATTGAAAAAACTTGCACCTCTACGTTGAAGTGCGATTCTTCATGAGTATTTTCAACAAAAAAAAGTTCGGATCTGTTAAAAATTGAAGATTCGGCTGATTTTTGTCCTAAAAAAGTGCTTTTCTTCCCACTGTGTGGCGGACAAGTAATTCGAAAAATTCTTGTATCTACTTGAAACGTAGTACCTACGGCGTTCCAAGGACGCTGATTACGAACCTGGAGTAAGATTAAAAAACAAAATGACGGATCCAATATGACGGACGAGTGTCTCAAAAAATTATTGCATCTACAGGACGAAAATATTGAAAAGTATTTTAAAAATGATCTACGTAAAATGAAACACTTATTTATAATAAGTTATTTATCACAAGGGTTTTGAAAATTTTATTTGTTTTTTTTTTTAAATTGTATTATGTATATGCCTTTTTTTATTTTGTTTTATTTAATTCTTAAGTATCAGAACTGTAGTGTCATCAGAATGACACAATTCGTCCTCTTGCAAAATCTTTAGTGAATCTCTTACCTCCGGAGTAAGGTTTAAAACATTTTTTTTTATTCCGAGATTGAAGATTGAGGGAGCATATGATTAGTTTCGAGCTATCCATAGCTCTGTTGAACATATCTTCTCTTTTTGCTTTGCGGCTGAAGGTTCTGCTGTCAGACAATCTGCCATTTTTATAATTTTCATTTCTAGACTCTGAAGCTTCCTCAGCGAACATACCCAGTACCCACTGAAAGAACACTTGTTCTTATGACATCCCTACCATGCATAAGAATTTCATGCAGTGCCAATGGCATAGGAAACCAGTTGTAGTTCTGAATGTAGAGTTCAGCAGTCGCATTGCTTAATTTTTCGAATTTCATTGAGTCAATTGCAAAATGACAAGAAAAGGCGATTAAAACTGTTCTGAAATTACAAAGTAAATTGGGATCGAAGTTAAGATATTCCGCAAGAAGTTCTGACTTATCAAAATCCTTTTGTGCTGCATTGCCATCATCAGTGGTACCAGAACCTCCTGGTTTTGGCTTATCCACTGTTATTCCTTTCTTTTTCCGAAGAGTACTTTGTATTTGCTGTTTTCTCTGTTCACATTTTCTTTTATGTTCAGCACTTTTCGTTTGCCAGACTTCAATGTTAGCCCTGTAAGAAATACGCAAACATGTTTCGAAGATTCTGATCCACGCATGAAGTGGGGAGGGTCGATACAGCGGAGATTTAGGATCTGGCAGAAATGGAGCTTCATGAGAGTTCGAGAGGACTTTCACTATCGTCTCGTCTCGAAGTTGAGAGTCGAGACGAGATCGAGACGATAGTTATAAGAAAATCTCGATCACGAGATTAAGATTGGATTGAACGAGATGTCGATCTTGACGGGAGTTCTCGAAACTTTTTTTTTGTCACAGTACATAATACACAGCAATAAATCCAAATCACGAAATGATTCATGCAGTTACATTTCAGTAAGAATTAATTTTATAGTGAACTACTCTTATAACAAGTAACACAAAGAAACTTACACAAAACTAGAAATCAGAATTGCGAATTCGTACGTAGAGTGAAGTTTTTATCAATCCGCTCAAACAAGTTAATGCTCTCAGAGAATTGCTGTGCAATGATGTTTTCTTTGAAGACATCAACAGACCGCCGATTAAAAAGAGTCTCTCAACCGCAACCGAAGAAGCCAGTGTGCTGAAAACATCCTTAGCCATTCTAGATAGATTTAGGAGCACTTTCGCATGTTCCTTCCACCACTCCAAAATATTGACGTCGGCTTCCGGTTCAGGGGTTTTCAAGTATCTATCTATTTCTTCCGTCCAAGAAGCGGCGTTTTTCTAAGTTTCGTAAATTGAACTGAAATCTAACCGGTTGACGTTTTTCTACTTAGCTCGCGATTGTTCATATGTCGGAGATTCTTCTATCTCATTTGAGTCCATAATGAAATAGTTATCCCGAAAAACGCGTTCAAATTTCGAAAGTGACGAATTCTTCAACTGTTTGCCCCAAGAAGAATTGTCAAAACAGTCAATTTTGTGCCTTGGATCTAATATCAAGGCCACGCACTATATCCAATCACATCGATCGTAGTGTTTAAGAATCGTATCTCTTCTAGCTTGAAAAGCTCGTATCAGCATTTCATCATTTGTCGTTAAATCGTCCTTTGAATCCGATTCATGAATATATTTTTCTATCTCGTCAATCAGCATATTGATAGCGACAACAAAAGTCGAGAAAGTTGGTTTTGATTCGGAAGACAAGATGACTGATATATGCTTGAAATAGTCTATGAATTCAATAATTTTCTCAAAAAATTTCCATTCTTCTTCGTGTATCAGATATTTTTTAGTTCTGGAGAACTTTCATCATTGCACAACCTCCCTCAGGATTTTTACATTCTCATTCTGAATGAGAAGGTATAGTTTTTATGTGAAAATTGACTTTCGCGGATTTGATGAAATCTCCACGTTTTGAGACCCCCTGAGTCAGAAAAAATGGTT
>WSXT02118316.1:0-11012 GCA_011762715.2 Neuroterus valhalla | reverse complement strand
GGTCTCTACAGGGATGGGGAAAGTTTAGAAAGGAGATTGAAGGACACGGTTATGAATAGGGGGGGGGGCATATTCTGAAGGAGACTGGATGGTGGATAGAGGGTGGGCGATCAAGAATGGTACGATAACAGGGGATGGAGAGGGAGAGTATACGCAGACGAGGAAGGCGGGAGCATCGGTGATGGACTATGTGGTCATGAATATGCATAGGTAGGAGGAGACGGAGAGATTCTCAGTAGATGGAAGGATAGAGTCAGACCACTAGCCTTCAATCTTGTGGATAAGAGGGGAGGGCTGTGAAAGACAAGGAGGAGAAGAAGTTTCGATGAGGGAGGTATGGACGAGGGAGGCTATAGAAAAGTACCAAGAACAGCTAGGTGAAGAGAGTTCCGAAGGGGAGTCGATGGAAGAGATATTGAAGGATCTGAAAGTGAAGATGACAGGGTGAGTGCAAAAGAAAAGGTTTTGGAAAGGGAAAGAAAGGAATGGTGAGACTGTGGTGGGGTACGGAACGTTGTGGAGCGCGATGGAGAAGAGGGGAGTGAAAAAAGGTCCGAACGAAAGGGTCAGAGAGGTGTATAATGAGACGAAAGATAAGATGAGAGGGGGCATTGAAAGATATGATGAAGAGGTTGTTGAGAAGGTACCTGGATGGGAGTCGGTTAAAGTCATGTGCAGAAAAGCAAGGTTATGGTGTTCAGGGGAGGAAGTGGAAGGGATAAGGGAGGGGGTCAGAAGTAAAAGAGGGCGGCGGTGCAGGAGGTGAAAGAATGTATGTACCTGGGTTTCCTATTTCGGAGAAATGGAGATATGAAAGGTCGTAACAAGAAGAGAGTAAGGAGGGCAAATGTTGTAAATCCCACATCATTGTACCATCAGCATTTTTAATTCCGACTAGGGAGCGTTCACATGTTACGTAACAATTTGCCGACTATTTTCCCCCCCCCCCCCCCCTACGTCCCCTTAGTAACGATTTTTCTACAGTTAGTTATGTAAGCTTAATATCAGCGTAATAAAAACTGAACCCTTTCCCCTTGTTTAATGTTACGTAATATGTGAACGTTCCCCTACATCAGTGCTATTACTTACTTGCTTAGTCTTTTAAACCATTTTCTGAATGATTTCTCATTTCTTTCAAAATCGTATCGCAATTTTTTATCTTCAGCTTTAATTTTATCCGTGCTCGCTTTGACTAGTATCTTTGCATTCCTGTTCTTATCCCTATAATCATTTTCTAGCCTGTTCAGTTCCCCATTGATTGAATAGAACAATTTAAGGCTCTCGAGTTCGCCTCCTTTTTCTCGTTGACAGTCACGCGTATTTCATCATTCCACCAAGCATCACCAGACTTTCCTTCCACAGTCGCAGTACCCCAACTCCCGATGCACTGTTGAAGATGCCATCTTGCAGTATTTTCCATACACACTCTACATTTTTGTTGCCTAATTCCGTCTTCTAATATTCTTTATGATGCCTTAAATATTTATCCAGCTTCTCACGATATACTATTTGTACTTCTGGTTTTTGCAGATTCTCTATTCTTACTCGCGTCTGTTTCGATTTTTTAATAAATTTTCTTCTCCATCCTTGACCTAGGCTTATTTACGAAACTATAAGATAGTGATCCAATCCGCGTTCAAAACCTCTCGTAGGCCTTGTATCTTTTACAAGCCCTCTCAGTCTTTCGTCCGCTACAACAAAGTCGATCATAATGTTTCTTTCACCTCTGCACCAAGTGTAAAATGTATCATTTTATGGCTCAATCAAGTGTTTTTATTAAACAAACTTTTTTAAAAGCCTAAACTAATTAATTTATCCCCATTACCGTTCGTTTTTGGGTCTTCTAAATGACCAAGTACTTTGTCGGTACCTTTTCATTGCACCTCAACCCAGACATTCATGTCTCCGAGTAAAATTATTCGTTCGCCAGAATCGCGTGTTCCTATGATATCATTTGTCGAGTTCCAGAAGGTGTCTTTTGACTCCCTAGTCTTACCATCAACAGGAGCATAGCATGCTACGACAAACAGCCTTCTCTTCATTCTAGCCTACAATGATCTAGGAGATACACATTCATACTTTTTGACATGCTGTTTTGCTCTCTCATTCATAAGTAGACCGACTCCTTAGCTACAAGGTGATTTATCTCATTTATCTCAGATCCCTTCTTCTTTCCTTCCGGTACGCACAAAATATCTAGCTTCCTCGCCCTCATGTATGCGCGTTTTACCTAGAAGGCGAAGAGCTTTCAATTTTTCATACAATATTCATCAGCTAGACATTAATTCAGTGAGTGGTTGTTCATAAAAAAATCTAAAAAAATTCAAATTAGTAATTCAGAACGTAAAAATTAACATGAAAAGTTCTATGTTAAACAATTATACATTACACATGAAGAAAATAATGCAGCTCTCGGTAATATGAGATTCAAAGTTAAATGGAATTATTATTTCTTCTTGTACAGCATATGAGAAAGCATTTACGCGCTGAAAGTGGGACTCAACCGATGTTAATACCCACTCAACTTGCCTCCCTTCGAGGCCCAAATTACCGCCGCGGAACCCCCTTCGCATTAATTTAGGGGTGCAGCTTACAGGCACCATTACGCAGTGCCTTGACGTCCTCCTAGTTGGCCCTGCTTGACGGATTTGGCAGCATCTCTTGCTTTTCTCTTTGGGGCTGCCTCTCTGAAGGCCGCGCATCTCATCGTCTCCAGAAAATGGTCAGTCCAGGACTGGTTTTTCATTGCGGTGCAGAGGTAGCACTTGTGGCTGCTGTTGCATTATGCAGCTATGTGTTAGACGGTTCTGCTCCATCAACTAGAGTCTCAGGCTTCTCCATTGCCGGCCCAGATGCGGTGATCTCGGGAGCGTTCCTGAAAGGCTTTTTCATCCTCTTGTCCACCTGTGAATGGCATGAGCATATTTCTCTTCGTCTTGCAGAAGGCCTCAATTTTTTGGGGTATGCCCTTCAGGTCGCTAATCAGCTGCAACATAATTTGCATATTCAGCTGCACGTGATCTCTGCTGACTCTCACCTCAGATCTGTTAGAAGTGCAAACTTCTCCAATCACCTCTGAATCTAAACCAAACATCTCTTCGCTTATAATTTTATCGTGTTCACTAGAGTTTTCCTTAGTCCGTAGAATAAAACTTTTATGAAAGAATCTTACGCTCCATGTCAGTGATTTCGTGATGTTACGCGAAAATATTATGCACTCGAAGTTTGAGTTCAATCGAATAATATTTAGAGGTGTCCCGCCGATTTGGAATCCCCCACGTAATTTATATGGAGGAAATTGAGTCATATTTTAAAAATGTTATAAGACTGCAAATCTATTAAAATTCTGACACCCATCTAGAGGAGTGGCAGCTTTGGCACAAAAATGATCATGTACTAAATTGATAATTTTTCAAAAATAAAAAATGGGTTCCATCTACTTTTGCGAAAAAATGCAACTTCCTAGGTGGGCATCAGATGTCGAGTGGATTTGACGGAGATATAACACTTTTAAAGATTCACCTCTAAATATTTCCCACTTAAGCTCAAACTGAGTGGGTACTTTTTTTCATGGTATGAAGCGTAACAGTTTAAAAGTTTGAAAATAAGGACCATAATACTTAATAAGGTCTCAATATTCTATAGGCACCGTATGAAACGATACTATATGGTGCCACACATCCTCCAGCACGGTTATTCACACCTTGGCTTGGGGTTTCTTCCTACAGGACCATCTCTGGACCATTGTCCGCGACTGGTTATCAAGTTTTGTAACTGCATTTAGCAGAATCCAGCGGTGCAGAACCTCTGTATCTACAATCCGAGAACATTAATTGATATGTTGTTCGTTGGTTCCTATTGTCTTTTATAGTATTTTGTGTTGATGCTCATACTTTTCTTGATTCTAGATGCGTTGTCAACACGTTGTCTGGTGTAAAATCCTAACTCGTCTCGGTTTTGAAACCTTGTCTGTCGGCCTTCTTTCTACCTTACTAATGAGAATAAGGTGTTTTTTACATTATCTGTGACGTTACAATAGCGTCATTTTCCCGTTTCCTATTTTCTTCTTTTATATAAGTGTGCCATGAAGCAGTCATGACCTGAGAGGGCCTGCGTCGAGTATTAGTTCACTTCCCTCAAACCATAATAAATATCCGCGGTCGTGAATAAGTAGCCGAGGCTTACTGGAAATCAGATTCCCTCTTACAATGTTCAAAGAATCATGTCATGTTCTGCTGATAAATTACACCTTACGCGCCCTAAACTGTTGGAAAAGGTATGGAGGAAATATTCTATTTCTCGGTAATACTGCTTTTCATCGGGAGAACGAAGTAAGTGAAATTAATGACATGTTCGATTTTCTGGACGTAAGCGAGTTTCGCGATCCCCGGTAAATTGCTTGGCGAAGAAAAGCGTGTAATACAAATAAATCATGTCACACATCCTCAGGCGTGAGGGATCTTTTTCCACATATTCAACGAATTCTTGATATATTTCTGCTTACGCGAAAACATGAAGATTTTCTGCAAAATTTTAGTTTAGAGTACAGCCGTCCAAACTAAAAAGATATGTAAGTCTAATCTTAGTCGAACTGAAAAACCCAAGAAAACTGTTTGCCTAAAGAACTCTTATATCAAATAAAATTTTGACTCGTCAAGATACACTGTTTGAGTAGAAATAATATGACTTTTCATATTTTACAATGATAACGGGCTTACAAGACAAAAAAAAACACAAAGTCACTTTCGTACGATTCCTATGTCGGAAAGCTTCAGTACTAGTCCGTCAGCCCGCTGCCAAAAAGTGTGATGATATGATAACGTATGCCTATGAGGCAGTCAGTATTTGCGGACATGGTGAATAATATAAAAGCAAAATCAGTGCGTCCCCATGGAACTTATGTGAACAAAATCAATTTTTTGTCGAAAAAAATTAATATCCTTTGTGAAACGATAGTATAACGTATGCCGATCACACCTCGCAATATTTTAACAAAGTAAACTATGAAAAAAAATCGGTATACGTGGAGCGCAAGTCTTAGGCAATCTCAAAGGTCGGCTGAGACCCTAAAAAATAACACAAAATATCTCATTGTTATTCCACGCTCCATGTATGCAGATTTTTTTTCATGGTTTACTTTTTTAAAATATTGTGAAGTGTGATCGGCATACGTTATACTATCGTTTCACAAAGGATATTAATTTTTTCCGACAAAAAAATTATTTTTCTTTTCACATAAGTTCCACGGGGACGCACTGATTTTGCTTTTATATTAATCACCAAGTCCGCAAATACTGACTGCTTCATGGGCAGACGTTGTCATATCATCACACTTTTTGGCAGCGGGCTGACGGACTATACGTCCTGGAAATAAAAGAACAAAACATATTCCCAACTTTACCCGAACGAGCGTTGCTAGAGCACAGCCGAATCCAGCTAGAACTTATTTCCCTTAGATTTCGGATCACTGCTCCATCTGTTTTACAAAGAAAAAACATACGGAAAAGCAAGCGATGCTTTTTATTTGTAAATTCGCTCCTCACTCAATTACTTGTACAAGGCTTTGCGTATCATTTTTTATAAAGATGTGACTTCTGTATCTTTTTAGTTTGGACGGCAAGTAGATGCACCTACCTCAAAAACTGATCACTCGTAGTACCGGAATGCATGAAAGCATTGGCAATAACCGTGGCAGTATGACAGATGGAGACTCGAATAGCGTCCTTGGTATTTTTCAGTATCAGCATATCGGTGTGATTACTGCGGATCAAGAACTGTAAATGTAAGTCAATTGATACTTCTCCTCCTAGAATGCTCGACAGAGCATCGACTCTCTCTTGTTGCTCGCGTTCTTCGGAATTCTAGAATACAAAAAAAATAATACAAATTGTTAGATATAACTGAAGACACCTGAAAACTCGTCATACATCAATTGGAAACAAGTTTCTTACTAAGCTCTCTATACTTCGCTGAGTCGTTTCCTCAGTTATCTTCGTCTTATCTGCAGAATCTGCGGGGGTGGCCGGTGAATCAGAAACTGGATCGACAGTGGTAGTGGTGGTGTTAGTTGGTTTAACAATTGGTTTTACCATGAGAGCACCCGGAATCGGGGCTGTGGCTCTTAATGCTTGTAAAACACGCCCGAGAAATTGTTGAGTCGCAGATTCGTATAGGTCGAATGCTATCTGATAGGCCATCAAAACACAATCTTGAGAGCCTTTGCTTAGCCTATCTAGAAGTTCGGCTACTGCTAATGGGTCGTCCAGAAAAATGAGGCACTGGCACATATTGACGTAATCTGGAGTTCCTAAGTTCCGATACAAGGATACCAAACAACGAAGAACAGTATTGCGGAAACCACGATTCTGGATCAGGCTCATGACCACTTGGAATGCGTAGGACAGCATACCACTTATGTCATCCTGAAAAAATAATAGTAGTATTACAAAATTGCGTTCCAGGGGGCAATAAGTAAATTGGTCTTTTCACGGTCGAGCGTGAAGAGAATACTATTAATCGATTAGATCAAATAATTCTTCTGATAATATCTTACAGATTGCATGATAGAAGCTTCAAAGATGTCCATTCGCCTGGTTTCGAGAGCAAGTCCTAAAGCTTGGCGGTACTGATTATCATCCAGACAACGTTGGAACATTCTATTGACAATGCCCTCCAATCTAGGATCTATACCTTTATTACCCACAGGCAATTTTCCTTCAGCTTCTAATACTCGTTGTTGCGTATAAAAGTCGATGCATTTAGCTAAAAGATTAGAGAATAGTCATTATTCGAATAATACAATGAGTAAGTAATAAACACTCTCTGGTTTACTACTTTTCTGGAATTACTCTAAACTCACTAGAATTTCTTAATATGCCCTAAATTTCTAGAATTTTTCCGAATTCTGGAGACTTAGAGGAAGTTCAAGGATTTCAATACAGTTGGGGAAATTCGGGAAGCATATAAAAATTGAAAAACTAATAGAATTTGAAGAGTTCGGAAAATTTAGAAGATTTCAAGGATTCAAACGATTCAAAGAAATTCAAAGGATGAGCAGCTAATTTTTTTTAAACGTTTGATCCATCGTTCATTACTCCTATACATTCTATTTCCATTTTTGTGTAATCATAAACCGATTTTTTTGCTCAGGAATATGGCTCATTAACCATTTTTGTTCCACTCTGAAAACCGGAAGTTAAATTTGACTTTGATAGTTGACTTTTCAAGCTAAAAAGCCCAATGTTATAGAAAATAGTTAACAAGTTGAGAAAAGGTACTTTTTATCCAAATACTTGAACTTGTAAGTAAAAACTAAGGAGAATATTTAACAAAATAGTTGAATTTTGAACCTACAAAGATAAATAAATTATTGAACTTCAACGAATAACAGTAGCATTTTAAACCAAAAGTTGAAATTTGAGGCAAAGAAGATGAATTTTCAAAGGAATAGTTAAGTAACTAACCAAAAAAATAATTTTCAATCAACTAGCTGAATTTTCAGAAGGAAAAAAATGCACTCGAACAGTTGCATTTACAACAAAACAGTCAATATTTAGGCCAAGACGAATTTTTTAGAAGACATTTGTATTTTGAACCCGAAAAGGTGAATTATAGAAGAAAAAGATATTTTCAACCAAAATATGTCAATTTTTAACAAAACAAATACTTTTTTACTGAAGAAGATGAATTTTCAACCCAATAATTGAAATTATAAAAATAAATTTCAACGAAATGTGTTGAAAAACGGTGCAATTTACAGCACTAAAAGTTGAACTTTCAACAAAGAAAAATATATTTTATCTCAATAGATATGCTTTCTTCCATAAAAGATCAATGTTCTACCCAAAAAGATGGAATTTTAACACAAGCGATGAGTTTTTGAGTAAAAAGTCGAATTTTTGAGAAAAAAATCTGTTAGGTATTATTTGAAATGGAAATGAAAGGTAGAAAAGGAGTAGTAACCGATGGTGTGAGTGAATCTGCGAAAAAAAGCGTTTTGGTTTATTATTCAAACCCCCCAAAAAAACTTTCAAACTCAAAATTTGGGAAGGTGGAGGAAATTTCATAATAAAGTATTTGAACAAACAAAAAATCCTTCGCGAATGCTCGGTTGAGAATTTTCTTCAAATGTATGTTAAAGAATATTGATTTTTTCATATATCATAAAAAAAAGAACCGCATGAAATAAATCATATTTGTACTATTTTTTCCATGAACTGGATCAAATCCAATGCAGTTGAGCTTCTACACTGCAAATTATTTGCATACATTTCCAGTCTAACAGATCTATTAGAAAATCATCGAAATCATTAACAAAAGGAATGAATGCACGGATAAGGAGGAGAGGTAGCAACAAATTTTCTCAAGGAGGTGGAAGGAAGAGGAAAGAGGGCCGTAGAGTTAACGCTATAGGAAAAAGAAAAAAGTTTATTTTGAAACCAAATGCCAAACGGGCGAATAGACATCCAAAATAATCTCATCCAACAAGGTGTACGTAACTTTTAGGCGCGAAGATGTTTAGGCGCAGAAAGTTAAACGCCAGGATGTTTAATAGCGCGAGCAGTTCAATCCTAGTGAAGCCAGAGTTATCAAAGGTTAAAAATTATTCGGTTGCATGCTACATGTTATGTATGCTATGTGTTCAAAAGCCAACGCAAACATTTCTTCGTTAAAATATTTGGTAGCCCTAAAAAGGACCGATTGGTATACTACACGCTACAAGTTATGTTATGCATGCTGCAAGTTTGAAAAACATTGCAATTAGTTCTTCGTTAAAATATTAATATTATCTAGCTCAAAACATCGATTTTGCCTCATTTCGTTCAAGTTTGCAGTCTCTGAAGTTACCATTAATAAATCGAAATCATACCTATTGTCGTATCAACGTATTCGTTGCGAGCATTGACATCAAATAATTCGCCAGCACCCAAGGCATAAGTGAGAGAATCTTCGAAACTTCCAAGATGGTAATAAACTTTACTGGCTACCAATGCGGCAAGTTCATGTTGATTGAAATTTTTATCCTCGTGAAGTATTTCGCTGTGAACCAAAAGCCAAATTTATATGATTTTCCGAATCAAATTTCAGATCACTTAAAATCTTTCTAATCCTCCAAAAACTCCACTTATGTTTTTATATCCCCTAAATTGATGAGATCCCTTGGAATTAAATAAATTTTTTGTCCCTGAAGTTCTCCAGCAATTCGTAAAATTTCATTTAAAAAAAGGATAAATTAATTGAAATTCCTTGAAAATAAAGTAAATTCAACTTGTTAACTTGTTGAGTCGATAAGTTTTAAAATTCCTGAGGAAATCCTTAAAATGAGGTTAAAGTGTTGTAAAATCGCACAAAATTCTTTAAAATATCGTAAAATTCCCTAAAATCTTATTGAGTATTTAAAAAATTTTTGAATCCTTCCAAAGTTTTGTTTATTGCGTTACATTTCTGGATATGAAATTAAATTGATTCCATGAAGTTATTAAGGAATTCATGAAAACCCATTAAAATTAGTAAAATTCATTTGAATATCCTTAAATATACATTAAATGAAGCTTATTCATTATATCGCATGAAGTTCAATTTCCAATATGTATTTCTCTAGAATTCCCTTGCAATCCTACGTCAAATGGATAAAAAAATCATCAAATTGTGGTTTCTCTATTTCTGGCGTCAATACTTCAAATATGTAAAACTATTTCTTTACTGATTTACTTCTATCATTTTTCTAAAATATCGAAAATAATTCAGAGTTAAAAAAGTTGTAAATGAATATGATTTTAAAAAAGCACATTCGATGTCAATTTTTGAATGGATATATATCGATCAATAAGAATTTTTTTAGTCTGATCATTTAATATTTATATTTAAGATTTTTAGCATAGATATAAAATCTAATTCACATCCTAGATTTGTCCATTTGCTACAAAAGAATCCTCCAAGTTTGCATGTAAATAAATCTTTCAAATACTTACATTTTTTCAATAGCTTCTGAAATTTCAGGCCAGAACTCATCAACTATCATATCCAACTTATTTAGAGCAAACACCTTTAATTCCGGCATCGGCTCTTCAAGAAGAGAAATAATACCCGCTGAAATATAGATTTATTATTATCACAGTGTATATTATTTTTGAAAAAATTGAAATTTGCTTTCTAGTTTCCGTAACTAGATTTTGCAATATTGCTGATGAATTGAATTAGGATAATAGCAATTTTATTCGATATTTCACAGTTCGTAAAACCATATTTCAGGTTATGTTTGACATAATTTGCAGATCACTATGACACATAAAATACATGAGTATTTCAAAATACTTGTCTATGATGATCATTGAATTTAGAATCATAATAAACAGATTATTGATGCAAACCTGCGGATGTAATATTCATTTTGTTTTCTTTAGAACTCAAATTTTATTCAGTAGAAACAAGCATTCAAACTATACTCAGACTCGATCTCGATTTCTGACACTATAATGCACTATAACTAGTGATTTTCAAAATGACAGTGCAATTATTTCACACACGGGGCATGCAAAATCCAGGTTCTTCAGATTTTCGGCTCCAACTGCAATGCGCATGCGTCGCACCAGCGCCCTCATCGAAGCACTGTCCTGCACTGATCTGTTTCATAAACTGGACAGAAGATAGCCATGTATTTATACTGTAGAGGTGTCCATCCTTTGTGACTCTGAACTGGAATCAAGATCCACTTTTTTAAAAAGAATAATTATAATGCTATCTTCAATTGTTTTATTAAATATAAACATATTTTTTTTCATTCAATATTGAATGCGAGTTAACATGCTTCATTTTCTGTGAGTTTACTTAAATACGGCTTGTCTTGGCAAATTTCACAACGCAATTCCGATTCCAAATTTCGCTGTACTAGGAGGCTACGTTACTTGTTTTTACGGCGCAAGAGCAAGAGCCACGATGGCGTGCCGTCTGCATTGTACAAATAATATGGCCGCCTATGTGAACATGACGTATACATAACCTCAAATGCGACT
>WSXT02118305.1:0-11013 GCA_011762715.2 Neuroterus valhalla | reverse complement strand
TATTCTGAACCCCTTTTCGCAGATTCGAACATGGAGCTTGGACAACTGTGCACGTGTACAGTTGTCCAAGTGTTCAATGTCCAACCGCGCACGTCTTCGGTTGTCTAATTAATGAAGCTCAAACTGTGCACGTGCACAGTTGGCCAAGTTCTAGCTGTACACTTCTACCACATAATGTCTTCTGAACCCCTTTTCGCAGATTCAAAAATGGAACTCGGACAACTGTGCACGTGTACAGTTGTCAAAGTGTTCAAAGTCCAACTGTGCAAGTTTACAATTGTCCAAATATTCCAGCTCCAACTGTGGACGTCTCCAGTTGTCCAATCATTGAAGCTCAAACTGCGCTCGTGCACAGTTGGCCAAGTTCTAGCTGTGCACTTCGACTACATAATGTATACTGAACCCCTTTTCGCATATTCAAAAATGGAATTCGGACAACTGTGCACTTGTACAGTTGTCCAAGTGTTTGAGCTCCAACTGTGGACATGTACAGTGGTCCAAGTATTCAAGCTCAAACTTTGTGTGTGCACGGTTGTTCAAGTGCTTGCTGTGAAATCCTACTGCATAATGCCTTCTGAACCTCTTTTCACAGGTTCAAAAATGAAACTCGGACAACAGTGCACGTGCAGAGCTGTCCAAGTCTTTAGACTCCAACTGTGCACGTGCAAAGTTGCCCAAGTGCTAAATGCTCTTTCTTTACATAATGTCTTGTTAACCCCTCTTTCCAGGTTCGAAAATGAGACTTGAACAACTATGCACGTGCACAGTTTGAACTTGGACACTTTGGCAACTGTACACGTGCACAGTTGATCGTCTTGCCATTGACGTGCAGAATTGGGCACGAGCAAAGATGCTGAGCGCACTGATCACGATATTATAGTAACTGTATTTTTAACCTAATAATTCACTATCTACGCCCTGCAACCTCATTGCAATAAATGAATCGTGGATTCTTATTGGTAAGAAGAATAAATATAAATTTGTTCAGGAAAAACAACGTTGCGAGATCAGTGACAAAACAAAAGGTGAAAGTGACCAGCAGAATACTGTTAATAAATATATGTAACAAAATAGAACGAGCTGAGGTTATTTTATCCGATTACGATTGATCATTTATGTTGTATATTCATGTTCATGGTTGAAGATCTATCCTCTTTTTTTGAAATTCATTCATATATACTGTTGTTTTGTAATAAAAACATCCACTATTCATAGGCAGTTCATTTGTTTCTATAAGGGTTTCAACTATTTTGATGAAGATTCGAAATTTTCACTAAAATCATCAATCTCAGAATTAAAAATGGTAATGTTTTCTGGGTAAGACTTCAAATATTACATTTTTTGTTCAGGATTTATGCTTTTTAGCTAACAATCCAACTATGAGGCGAAAAGTGGAATCACTTTGTTAAGAAATTTTTTTTTTTGCTCAGATTTACATTCATGTTGGGAATCATCTTCGTGATTGAAAAGTAAACTCCTTGCTTGGAAATCGAGGAATTCTGTTGTGGATTTGTCTTCTCGGCCAAAAAATTCAAGGTTGAAGATATTTTCATGTTCCTCAATGGACTAAGAAAATTTTTCCTTCTTGAAAATTTGTATTTCTCAGTTCAACTCAACTCTCCGGTACACGAATTCACCTATTCAATTTTAAATTCCTCTTAGTGACATAAAATTTACCTGCTTGATTGAAAATTTATCTTCTTGGCTAGAAACTTCTCTACTTGGATCGAAAATTTATCTATATTTTGTTCATTTACTGTGAAGAAAGGTTCAAATTTTCAGAAGTTTTCTGTACCGAATATTTTCTTCCGCGCGAAATTTCCAAGTCGTCCTAAAATTTCCCTGTCCTGAATCTAGTATGGAATTTCCTGCACAATACTTTCTGATTTCCACAATCCTCTAAATGTGGAAAATTTCCATAACATTATAAAACCGTGGTATCTGGAAATATGCGAGAGGGAAATAAAAATAGAGCAAAGGGGTGAGGTAGCAAGAGAGGGTTATCGCGATCCATGGCACTTTTACATTAGCCAGATAAGTCAGAGTTAAAATGTAGAGGTGAGGCAAAGGAAAGGGGATGGTAGTTGAAGTGAGACGGGGTGTATTTTTTCACCCTTTCTTGCAATAAATCTGGTCGCGGGAAATAGTTTCGAGATAAAGTATAATATCGGACCCAGGGTGGGTGACGTCAGAGGCTCGGAGTATTTATGGCTTTGATAGTGTCAGTCGTATGCACGGGCCCGAGCAGACCTTCTCCCCCGCCCCCACCCCCGCAGCGTCTACATCCTCATTCTCATTCCCCGTCACTTTAGTGGCTAAGCCACCCCTCGGGCTAAATTATTGGAAAATAGTCGCTCTCTTGGTTTCTTTCCCACCCCTAACGGGTTTCACCCCCTTTCTCACCCCTTCTTTCTCTCACCCCCAAAATCTCTTTCTTCTTTCCTCTTCCGTTAGAGCGTGATCTCCTTCGCGGGTAAAGAGCGATTCTTCTTCTGCTTTGTATTCAGCGGAAGCTTTAGGAACTCCTCTGATTTAGTGCCGCTTTTCTCTCCAGCCGAGGGATGAATTTTATTTTATTTTTTCACAAATGTTTTCTCTTCACGATTTCGATGTATTTATTCTATTTTCTGTTTACTTTTTATATTTTACTCACGTCGCTCCTATTTCTTGTGTGAATAAATTATTGATTGCCTTCTCTTCTTATGATCTAGTTGCTTCCAAATGTTCTATCCACTCCTTATCAAATTCTTCCTTCATGAGAATCTTTACTGATTCTCTTTCTGGCTTTCTTAAACTTCAATTTTTCTCATAGATTTTCCCATCCATAGTCCTTTCTTCCTTCGTCTTGTTCACATATTCCACAATTCCCGTCCTCCCCTGAGTCTCTAAACATTCATTCCCCTCATTACGTGATACAAATCTTTGCATTATTGCCCATAACCTTTCACCTATCCCTCTTTCAGATACTTCAGAACCTGCACCTTTTTCATCATCTAAAACCCTTGATTAATTCTTGACTCCCAAACCTTTCTATCAAATGCCTCTCCCTGCTTTTTTTTCATCAACTCTCCATAAGTCATTCCATTCCATCAACCCCTAAATCATTATTCGAAAAAAAATCCCTTCTTACCATTCTCATTTCATTTATTTGATTGCTTCCCTTCTCCTTTTTTTTACTTATTTTGGAAACTTTTATGCCGACTCCTCTTCCTTTTCATCCAATGGCCATCATTCCTGATCGCGCACTCCTTTTATATGTTTCTGCTTCTTTCCTTACCATCCCTTTACTCTTGCTTATATGTCCGCATTTCTTTAGTTTTATCAATTGTGACAACCTTATTAACCTTTCCAGTAACTCACCAATCTCATATTTTCTCATCTTTCCCAAAAACTTGCTCTTCCATGACTTTTTTCAATACTTTGGTACTACTTCCTTTTCATGATCTCATATCATTTATTATGTTTTCATCCCTTAATAACTCCTTATCTTTATATCAATTGTCTTTTCCTGTCTTCTTTCTTACTTCTTCATAACTTACTCTGGTTACATTTCCTATATCTCTATCCGTAAAGATCTCTCTTTTCCCCCTTTACATTCCGTTGATTTGATTGCTCTCCTTTTCACTTCTTCTACCTCTTTTAGGAAATTATTTCGCTAACTCTTCTTCCTTACCCGTCCATAGCTCTGCTTCAAGTTTTCACGCCTTGTTTTCAGCTCTAATAGTTCCCTTATTCCGCTTTTCTTCCTTTTTACCATATGTTCCGCTACCTTTCCATCTAACTTTTGTGCTCACTTCAGAAAGCTTTCTCGCAATGCCTCAATCCCTCCTGTTTTCTTCCATCCCAATATCCTGCTCTCCTAACCTCTCCTTTTTGAATACTGTCGTACTCTCCTCTATCTTATCATTCCATATCATTCATCATGTTTTGATTCCTCAATAACCCCTCATCTGCATATAATTGATCTTCTCTGTCTTTCCAACTCCATGATAGTTTTCTCCAGTTCCATTCCCTATATCCCTATCCTTTATCCCTTCCTGCTTTTTCTTTTACCATATATCCAGAGGTCTTTTGTTTTAACTCTTGTTCCCACTATATGAACCTTTTTCTTCGCACCCCTATCTTTTCTGTTTCACTTCTTCCTTGTCATCATTCGATATCATTCTTCATGTTTTGCTTCGTCAATAACCCCTCATCTATATTAGTTTGTCTTTTATATCTTTTTTGTCTTTTCTTTCAACTTCATCAAGGTTTCTTGCAGTTACATTTCCTATCAATCCATCCGTGAAAAACTCTTTTCCCTCTTCTCATTCCGTTATTTCGATTGCTTTCCTTTCCGTTTCTTCTATCTCTTTTAGAATGTTTATGCTAACTCCTCTTCCTTACCCTCCCACAGTTTCGCTTCAAATTTTCACACCCTCTTCTCTTTTCTATTAATCCCCTCATCTCTTCCTACTTCATTCTTACCATATGTTCGAGTATCTTTAGGTCTTACTCTTATCTCAAACTTATAAACTTTTTTCTTAACTCCTCAATCCCCTCTGTTTCCTCCATCCCTATATTCCACTCTCTCATCTCTCTTCTTAATGATTTCGTATTCCTCCCTCCTTATCATTCGTTATCGTTTTTCTTCGTTTGGTTCCTATAAAACCCCTTATCTATATTTAATTCGTCCTTTCTGTCTTCCCTTTCAACTCCATCAAAGTTTCCTCCAGATGCATTTCCTATATTTCCATCCGTGAAAAATCAACTTTTCCCTCTTTCCATTCCATTGATTCGATTGCTCTCCTTTCCGTTTGTTCTATCTCTTTTAGAAGATTATGTTAGCTCCTCTTTCTGACCCTCCCACAGCTTCGCTCCGAATTTTCACGCCCTCTTTCCTTTGCTAGTAATCCCTTCATCCCTTTCTACTCCTTGTCTTACCATATGATCGAGTATCTCTCTTTTTCTATTTTCTTCAATTCTCCATAGTTGATTTCAGTATAGTGGAAGCATGATCGTAAGTATCCCTGTCTGTCACGCGGGAGACCTAGGTTAGATTCTCCGCCAGAGATTCTATTATCAAATCTGACAACATTTAGAATGTACTCCACGACATAGACACCGCTGATGAAGCTTGAGTATCTGAAAAAATCGCTTCTGAAACTTAATCGGCAACTGAAAATATTACAGACATAGTAGTATTCTGCTGGGTCCAAAGTCACTAAGAAACTCTATTGAAATCCGAACCTTTTGATAGCTCTTTGAAGAAGCTTACAAAAGCCTTAGCCAAAAAGAATGTAGAAATGCCATCACTTGTTAAAGGTATTTTCTTTTTTTATTTTGTAGGCATTACATCAAAGTTTCTAGAGCTTGATAGCCCTCTAAGGATTAAGAGATCACATGTTTATAGCGGTAAATGTATTGTACAGGCTTTGATCTGGTAATCGAATTTAATTCCGAAACTAAGAACAAGTTAGCATCAGCATAATATCTTCTTTCTTTTGGCACGCCGAATGACAATCTTGGCTCGCAAGACCACAATATAAAAGTATCTAAAAACATAGAAGAATGGAGGAAAATTGATAATATCTGATAAAATCGACTATATATCTCCTCCAGGAGTTAGGAAAGTACTCAAAGCGATGGAAAATGAAGTCACCAGGGCAGGATGGTAGGGTAGGTACTGTTCTCTGATGTTGGATAAGCTTCTGATATAGTTTGGATTAATAGATTGATCGATAAACTCATACAATATTGGGTTTTCTTTTTACCTCACAGTTATCATATATTCTTACATTAGAAATAGTGAAATGTTTGTAGGAATGACGAACGTTGAATCCCTAGGTTAAAATAATAATGCTGGATTACCCCTAGGCCCTGGTTTTGGTCCTAAACTTTCCATCATACAACAAAACAACGTACCCGTTACTATAAATGCTAACAGAGGATTATTCGCTAATGACAATATCTTATTCACGTTTTCTTATATAATGGATACAATCATTCATAAACTGCAAAACGCAGCGAATGAATTCATACGATTGTTTAATAAATAGAGAACTGAAATCGATGTTGAAAAAAACAAGATATATTCTTTACGAAGCACTCGCTGGTTATACATGACTTAACTAGAATACAGGAAACATTTTTAAATTGAACTGATGATGTACTTTGTCTAAGAAACAGTCTACACAAAATACTCACCTTTAAAAAACATGCAAACGTTGTGTAAGACTAGCTCTCTATTGAAAAATGATAGTCAGAGCAGCTATAACATATGCTTGTACAGGCTCATGGGTCAATGTGACAAATATACCTTGAAGCAGGATATGCACGAATGGTTACTTCACATACTACCTGCAAAAAACTATTATAACTCCACTTTCTCTTAACTAACACTTTCAGATCAATCATTTGCTCCACATTGGACCGCATAACATTCTAACAATCCCAATGTATTCAAGATACATCACTAAGGAACAAAAAACAAAATTTGACAATTCACTTACAGTAAGGTACAGACCACAGTAAAAAACATCTTTAACCATTCTCTGAGTAATGAAAGTATTTCCGACCTGTATAAAGGACATCATTTCTTGCAGCTTTTTCTAAAATTTTGAAAGAAGAAATCATCAGCAACTTGGAGTAAAAGGAAAAGATCACTAAAACAATAGTCACCAACACAAGAACCCTCCTGAAGGACTCTAAACTCAACTTATCAAACCACAACTTAGCATGCTTTCTAACCGAAGAACTGAATCCCTTTAAAGGAAATACTATCACTTATGTTAAAAATTCTTCTGACTTCATCAAAAAGATACAACAGGTTCATATTTACCCTTAGTACATCTTAGTGAGTTTCGACGCAGTATTTCTCTCTATGAAAGTACCAATCCCTGATATAATCGATAACATCAAAGCCTTTCAAACTTTTCCTCTGATCTTATACCTTTGATAGAACACTGCCTCAACAAAACTTACTTCTCTTCAAATAACTACTTCTACGAACATACATCAGGAGCAGCAGTGAGGTTTCCAATTTCATTTGTAATAGCTTACATCTTTAAAAAACATCTGGATACTAAAATCTTCAGCTAATCCAAGCTGACACCAGAATACCAGTGCCGTTACGTTGACGATACTCTTGTAGTCTGGAGACACGGACTAGAACGGACTGAAGAAATTTCCCAATTTCATCAACCAATCACATCGTAATATCCAGTTCATCATGGAAATTGAACGAGACGGAAAATTGCCCTTTTCGGAGGTTTTTGTTTTTAAAAGATCTGAGAGCACATAAGAACATGAAGTTAACGGGAAACCCACTCATAAAAACAGATACCTTCATGCCTTCTCCCCACATTACCCATCCCAAAAGCAGTTAGTCATGAACTTCCTCGTTTAGAGAGCTGTCTCCATAACGGAAAAAGATAATTTGCAAAAGGAATTGAAAAACGTGAAACAAACCCGGATGCAAAACGTTTACACCAGCAAACAAATTGATAGAGAAATCGGGGAATAAACTAGAAAAAGCAAGTCAACACATCCAACTAAAAAAAGAGAGAAAGAGAGAGAGCGAGAGCGAGAGAGAGAGAGAGAGAGAGAGAGGGGAGGGGCTACCACCATCTCATCCTATATTTAAGGTATTACAGGACAAATAGGAAGAATTCTCAACAAACACACCATCCAAACCATATTCAAACCACCTGCAAAAACAGCGTAACTTCTAAACAACCCGAAAGACGAAAAGGCACCATTCGGTAATCCGGGCAGAGTGAGTCAACGTATAAAGGAACATGAGGGTAAGGGCAGGCTGGAATATTTCACGCAATGAGCACTAGCTGAGTATTTCATAAAAACAGTACAGAGCATTTGATTTGACAAAACAACCGTCATCGCAAAAACAAAAGATATTTTATTCAAAATCGGACGATTTTCGCGCATTTCTGTCGGTCACTCGGAGCGGTAACTGCACGATTCTGTGGAGGATTTTTTTTGAGCCGCCGGACCGTAATACGCTAAAATCGACAACTCGCGCATGTCAAATGATGAGATTCCCTCTCCATTTTCACTCTGTCGTATCAGATATAGAGAGTCGATGTTTTTGGTAAGTTACATAGTGCGCAAACTCCCTTAACGGCGCACTAGAATGTGGCGCGATCCACACACACACACACACACACACACACACACACACACACACACACACCGCATCGGCTGATTGTCATTTTTTTTAAGTAAGGGTTATGTTTGTGGTACGAAAATGTGTGGAACCGCCGACTTTGAATAAAACATCGTGTGTCATACGACGGAAAACGTTTCACGGACCCGTACAGAAAACATCGGCCTCGTCGCGTGAAACACATGTTTTCCGTCTGATGACACAATATACTATTCCCAAGAGGGCATAGAAAGTAATAGAAATCTTACAACACCTTTTAACACGAATGGAGACAATGCTTACAATACCGATTCGATTTGGCTTTCCATCCTCCCGGTGAATGCCCTCTGTAATGTCCCATAAAAAATTGGCATTAGAAGGCCTTTTACCGACGTCGTGCAAACTACATCCCCCGACAATTTACACACGCATGATACAGACGATAAGTCACTTTGGATAGGTCATGAAACTGACAACGAAGTTTAGGTTTGATATGGAAGTTGGTAACCTGGTAACTATGGAAACAGCGCGCTCTATACGGACCTAGCGAGAAATAATTCACGAGTTATAAGATTCGCTTGTATGTGTACATTTTATAGATTATAATCGTACGCACACAAAGAAAACTCTTGTATTATCCATACGTGTGCAAACAAATGAAATCACTGACAGCACGCGTCGGTAAAAGGGTCTATAATGCCCATTTTTTCGGGGCAGTTATAGGGACTTTACACGCTTATTGAGGATAAGGGAATTAATTGGCCAATCAGGTTCGACCAGTCCGCATACTGAGGTCTCGGACCAATCACAGGCATCCTTGTGAGCATATAAAATATCAGCATATTCTGAAACATCAGTTTTAAACTCGTCCTAGAGATGCGAGATGCGCCTTTTGCGAAACGTCGACAAAATTTGTATTTTTGTACATGATAGAAACCCGAAACACCTTATTTTATCATACTGAGAAATACTTTGAACGAGTCTCAAACCAAAGTAATATTTAGATGAGAATGTTGTTGTCAAAAAACTGGCGTGTAACGGTTTTTCTATATTCCAATTTTGAATGAGGAGGTACTAAGCGAAAAATGACTTTCGCGGATTTGATAAAATCTCCACGTTTGTAAACCCTTCGAGTCAGAAAAAACGGGTTTTACGAAGGTATCTGTCTGTGTGTGCCTGTAATATGTAGACTCGATACCTTTCGAAAGAATTATCATATTGAATTGTGCTCTGGTAAACTTTGTTAATGCCGCAAAAGGAAGGACGAGTTCGTGAACCAGCCATCTTTGACCAATGGTTCTGGTTTTATCCATCGGAATAGCTTTTTGAAAGATAAAAAATACACATTTCCGGTCAAAATATGCAAGATGCAAAAAAATATTAGAGACCAACATTTTTTAATTTGAGAAGATCTACAAATTTTATTGGTCATTATTTTTCATAAGATGCATAGTTTTTGTTTCAGTCATGAAAAATTTAACCAAAAGTGAAAATTTCCATTTTTCAGCAAAACTATGCGAGATACGGAAAAACGAGAAGTACTAAAATTGTTAACCTCAAAAAAATCTGCAAATTTACTGTTGATTCTTTTTCAATAAGACGGATAATTTTCGTTTGAATCACGATAACGCACTAACAAAAATGAAAAAATTCGATTTTCCATCCAAACAAGAAGAGACAAGAAAAAATATGAAATAGGAAAATTGTTCGCCTTGAAAAGGCCTCCAAACTATGCGTACATAAATGAAAATGAATTCCTTAAGGCCAGTAGAGCCTTAATTAATGCATTTTGTAAAATTTGCACCAAAAATAAAAAAAATCAATAATCTTCATAGAAATAGAGGTTTTCAACAATTTTGCAATATTTGTAACTCTGTGTATGCATTCCACTGTAAAAAAAATCGAGCACGTAAGTAGCCGAGTGCGAAGCGCGAGATCTGGATGACAAGCGCCCTAGGCGCGCTCAAACTTGCGAGCAAAGCAAGCAACGCGCGTAGCGCGCCATTAGAATGTTCCTGCGCAGCGGGAATATTTTTATTCCGAGTTTCTCCACAGAATTTATTTATTCGTCATTTGATTGAGAATTTATTTTTCTCCATGATATTGTTTCAAATGCGGATAGATTACTGTCTCCATTGCGTTTCCAATTTCTCTCTGGTTTCTGCCTTGATATTCAAGGCTTCTGCTGAGGACAAATTCAAGGGCCGTCTTTGGGCAAAGAGTGCATCTGTAGACCTAGTTCTGCGACCTCATGTTCCAACAACTGCCGTAGCCGCACAATATACAAGAGTTTGCACCTGTAGGACTGATAGTTATGCATTTAAGTGCAAAGGCAAAACCTTGTCTTGAGGTGTCCCATCAGTGCATGCACATCATTAATAATGAACATTTTCGGCAAAGAATGCCTTTTCGTTGGTTCTACATTCCTGAAATTCAATAAGGCTTGAACGAAATTCCTTTCGATGTGCTGCAGTTTGTCAGGGATTTTGCTGTTAAAATCAACGTTAACGTTTATGTATGGATGTAGTTCTAGTAGATCTGGCTCTCGCTCTCCACTATCCCCAGCATCCATGCCTTCGGCTTCGATAAGGTCTTTATTATTCACATCTCCTATGGACATTTCATTATTAGGAGTCTGCTGTCCTGTCTCCATTCTGATAGTGGCAATTTCAACCTCCGAGAGCAATCTGATAACAGATGTTGAGCGTTTTCGATCTGCTAGATTCTTTTTCCTTTATCTTTGTGGCGCATAACATCTCTGTTCACATGGTAAGTCCATTTCAAACGCCTTCTGGGTCGCTGAATCTCCACTACAGCCTCTGGTTGAATGGGGCCGTCTGCTTCTGGAAGATGTGGTAGTACTGGAGCAT
>WSXT02118294.1:0-11013 GCA_011762715.2 Neuroterus valhalla | reverse complement strand
CGGACGCGCGCCCTAGGCGCGCTGAAACTTGCGAGCGAAGCGCGCGATGAGAATGTGCCCGCGAAGCGGGTAGATTTTTTTGTTTGTATTTATCAATCATCCAGCACTTGTACAATTCATGAAATCTTGTATATTGCAAAACTCTAAAAAATCTAATGACATAGTTATAATATGAAATTAAAATGTAACACGTAAAAAAAATATTCGACGTTGAATCAATAAAATTTAGTATGACTCGGAGCACCGAAAATTTTCAATCCAGCACTGCTCGTTTCTCACAAGCAATAAGAATTTTTTGGGTTAGTGTATAAGGGACATTTCGGCCGGTATTTTTAGCGTGCAATATTCTGCGTTAGGGGATCGCACTGCATGTAGTAGTGGTAAGTTAGATTATGGAAATAGGTTTGTGCGCGTTATGTAAGTGAAGGCTACGCTTCTTGTCTGATGACTGTGTGCCCTTTTAATGCAAACCAAACTCTACTAATCTGGTGTCCCCTTGGCAACAAGACTTTTTTATTTTACTCCAGAAACCATAACCCTTCATATTTTCCTGGACTGTCTTGCAAATTCTATTCGCTGCCTGTTTATTCCTTTCCAGACTGTCTGAGACCTATTAGAGTCTCCAAATTGGTTTTGCTTCATCAAAATTTTCTAGGCTGTCTAATACTTTATGCAGTTCTTTCTTGTGCTAAGTATTCAAGTATCTTGTAAATATTGAAAGATGGAGGCTCCTAATATGTAACATTTTGGTACCCGTCTGAGATTCCCAGACTGAGTTCTACACTTTTTATAGGACAATTTTTTTCCGTTTGAATTGGCATGATATTGCGCTAAGTCGACGAAATTGGCTTGGACCCATAACTGGAAATACGTTAAAAATATTTGAACCATTTCAATGTATTTTTTCAATAATATTTTTTGAAATAACGGTTGTTCAAAAACATTTTTTTCTGTTTTCTCACTGATTGAAGAAATGCTAGTTCATCAATGGAATGTGAAAACATCGTTGTTGTCGACGAGACAACAGTGTATACTTTTTCTTTCCGTTATTAGGAGTCATAAAAACTGCAGCAAAACGAATAACAAATGATTTACGAGAATGTTTCACATTCAGGCGTTATGCCCAGGAAGATTTTCCCCGAATGTTACACACCGATCAGGCTCAGTGATGCGCGCGAAAAATTGTTCTTGATATGATTTAATTAAGGCTCTCAATTAAGCTGCGCATATGGATTTGAAACTTGTGCAAGATATTAACAACAAACTGATTATTCTGAATAAATTATTGATCCCTCATATTGATTATCATATTTAATTTTTATTTTAAATTATTTTATATATTTCTTTTTTAATTATTTATTCAACAGATACAATATTCACAACAATTTTCAATGCCTTTGTTTCCATCATCAAAGAATCAAAATAAACAATACGATTAAAAGAGTCTCCCACGAACTCTCATGAGTTAATAATTTAATAAAGATACCCTGAGATTCTAGCTATTTTTTGAACTATTACTTCGTTCATAATATTTTTGAATTTCCATGTCAATCCTGAAAGAAATTGAACCTTTTATTCTATGAAATTCAGTACTCTGGAGTATAAGGAATAAAAAAAAATTTTAAACAGTCAGCGAAAGTTCATTTAAACATTGTTTTCATTCCGTCTACGCTAAACCTACTCTGAATGTTTATGCGAAAATTGCTCATGTTCATGCGAAACCAATTTGTATTTATTTTTGTGAATTTGACAATATTTATAAAAAAAATAGAAGTCCTGTCGAAAAACTAAAGACAACTTGAGCTTCTGCTTGGTAATATCTCCATGTAATTTATCATTATGATAGAGGGAATTTTATATTTTCCTTTGCTATGGTTAAATATAATCCATTTTGGGGGCAGACAGTCAACATATCAAATTTTACGTCCTTTTTAACAATTCGATCAACTGGAAGTCGTGGATTTCTTCTGTTTCAGAGATGGTTTTACAAAATGAAATAATTCAAGCACTGGCACTGTTGAAATACAAGAAAACGTTTTTTTATACTTAATAATCAACGGAAGCATGTTACACAGGATACGTACAGTCGCCATGATGCCATATAAGATTAGATGCTTGCGAACTTGTGATAGAGTAGGATTGCAGTTATTGGCCGAAGATGAAGCGCAATCCAAGGGAGATAACCAACTAAACCTGAATCGCGTGATCAGGGGCTATTTTCGCGCAATTCAAATCTGACTTTTAAAATTTTTCTAGCCTGTGACTTTTTCTTGTTTTGTTTTTGGTCATCGAATTTATTTAGGGCCAAAAGTAATCCTGGCGAGGGCCACCATAAGGCGCTTTCATAGAAGTGATTATAATTGGAAATATTACCATGTTTGGACCACAATAGGTCCCTATAAGGGCCGTCCTCATGAGGAAAAGCTGCTGAGGCTCCCAACAAAACCCAAGTATATTATGACGATTTCTACACGGAGTATAGCTGAAAAGTGAATTTTTCTGTTACAAATTGTTTGTCTGTTGGAAGGGAATTTACCATATTGTATAAGTATTTATGTCTTTTGATGAAAAAATGCAATCATTTTCTAGGTGTTTGAATTATTCTGTTAAAAACGCATTTATTTTGTTGAAGACAGCTTCTTTCGAATTTAAACTGATTCGTACATGGAATTCGTCCATGTGGGTTGATGATCTACCATTTTGGATAGAAAAGTTACCTCCCAATGTGAATTTATCTTTCTTGGTTAAATTTCTTTTCCGTTAAAAAATCTGATATTTTGTATAAACCGTTGAAGTAAATTGAAATATTTTTAAGTACATTGCAATATCCCTGAGTACCCTAAAATATCTCAATATCCCATTGAAATAATAATATCCCATTGGAATATCATGAAGTACCTTGAATGATCATTAAGTATCCTGGAGTATCTCCAAATATTTGAAAGTATCCTTAAGTACCTTGAAATATCTTGGAGCACTTCAGAAGATTCCAAAGGACCTTGAAATTTTTTTCAAATATTATGAAGTACATAAAGTACCTTCAATTATGTGAATTGAGCTGCCGGATCGAAGAAGGGCACATGAACTCATTTCGCTGGGAGTAGGGAGGCCTGTGAACGTCGCTCAAACCTAGAGAGCCTCAAGGTAGAGAGTTGCGAACTTGGACAGCGATTCACTTCGACCAATCAGCGCTGAGCTGGTTCTCCCACTTTTCTGCTTGAGGCAAACAGGGCTGTCTAGTATGAGTGCAAGATGTCCGCGGTTCACTATGACCAATCAGCGCGAAGCAAGTTCGCAACTTTCTACCTTGAGGATCTCTACTCAAACCCGAGCAGCTACAGGCCTCCCCACTCCCAGCGAAATGAGTTTATGTGCCCTTCTTCGATCCAGCAGCTCAATCATCCTGAAGAAGATTGAAGTTTTTGAATTATCTTGAAATATTCTAAAGTATCTTGGAATATCTTGGAAGTTCGTGAATTATCCTGAAGAACCTAAAATATCATATATCATCCTTCAGTAACTCGAAGTATCTTGAAAGTATCCTGAAGTACCTTGAAACATCTTTAAGTATATTGGAATATCATGAATTACCATTCATTATCTTGTGGTACTTCAAAATTTCCAAAAGTACATTGCAATTTTTGATATATTATTAGGTATACAAAGTTCTTTGAAGTATTTGAATTATCCAAGAGGAGATTTGATATTCCTGAAGTACCTTGGAATATCTTGAAGTACTTTAAAAGATTCCAAAGGGCCTTAAGTATTTTGGAATATTTGAAGTATGAAAAGTATCTTGAGATATGTGAATTATCCTAGAGTAGATTGAAATCTTTTGAATTACCTTGAAATATCCTAAAGTATCTTGGAATATTTTGAAGTATGTAAAGTATCTTCAAGTTCGTGAAATGTCCTGGAGAACCTACAATATCATAAATTATCCTTCAGTAAGTCGAAGTATCTCCAAAGTATCCTGAAGTACCTTGAAACATCTTTAAGTATATTGGAATATCATAAATAACCATTCATTATCTTGTGGTACTTCAAAAACTCCCAAAGGACATTGAAATTTTTTGAATATTATGAAGTATATAAAGTACCTTCAAGTATTTGAATTATCCTAGAGGAAATTTGAATTTTCTGAAGTACCTTGGAATATCATGAAGTACTTTAAAAGATTCCAAAGGGCCTTAAGTATTTTGGAATATTTGAAGTATGAAAAGTATCTTGAGATATGTGAATTATCCTAGAGTAGATTGAAATCTTTTGAATTACCTTGAAATATCCTAAAGTATCTTGGAATATTTTGAAGTATGTAAAGTATCTTCAAGTTCGTGAAATGTCCTGGAGAACCTACAATATCATAAATTATCCTTCAGTAAGTCGAAGTATCTCCAAAGTATCCTAAAGTACCTTGAAACATCTTGAAGTATATTGTAATATCATGAATAATCATTCATTATCTTGTGGTACTTCAAAAACTCCCAGAGGACATTGAAATTTTTTTAATATTATGAAGTATATAAAGTACCTTTAAGTATTTGAAACATCCTAGAGGAAATTTGAATTTTCTGAAGTACCTTGGAATATCATGAAGTACTTTAAAAGATTCCAAAGGGCTTTAAGTATTTTGGAATATTTGAAGTATGAAAAGTACCTTGTGGTATGTGAATTATCCTAGAGTGGATTGAAATCTTTTGAATTACCTTGAAATATCCTGACTTATCTTGGAATATTTTCAAGTATGTAAAGTATCTTCAAGTTCATGAAATGTCCTGGAGAACCTACAATATCATAAATTATCCTTCAGTAAGTCGAAGTATCTCCAAAGTATTCTAAAGTACCTTGAAACATCTTGAAGTATATTGGAATATCATGAATAATCATTCATTATCTTGTGGTACTTCAAAAACTCCCAGAGGACATTGAAATTTTTTTAATATTATGAAGTATATAAAGTACCTTTAAGTATTTGAAACATCCTAGAGGAAATTTGAATTTTCTGAAGTACCTTGGAATATCTTGAAGTACTTCAAAAGATTCCAAAGGGCCTTAAAACATTTTGGAATATTATAGGGTATGTGAAGTATCTTGGGGTATGTGAATCATCCTAAAGTGGATTGAAATTTTCTGAAGAATCTTGAAATCTCCCAAAGTATCTCGAAATATTTTGAAGTATGTTAAGTACCTTGAAGTGCGTTAAAAAATCTTGAAGAACCTGAAAGTATCATTAATCATCCTGAAGTATCTCGGAATATTTCAAAGTATCCTAAAGATCTTGAAATATTACAAAGGGTGTAAAGTATCCTAAACTTTCGTTTAATATTCTGAAGTGCCTTGATATATCATGAAGTACCTTAAAATACCTCAAAGAATACCTCTCAATATCCTGAAGTATCTTAAAGTACGAGAAATATCCTGAAGTATGTCAATTATCTCAAAGTACATTGCAAAAATTTGAAGTAACTTGGAATATTTTGAAATATTTTGGAGTATCCTGAAGTATCTGGAATACCTTGAAGTTTCAGAAATATCCTGAATTATCTTGAAGTCAGAAGTAGGTGTACACACTGTACACTCTTTAGTCGAGTTATGAACCCCTTGATTTTGTTGAAAATTCCACTATTTTGTTGGAGACTTCTATGTTGGTTGGCAAGTCAACTATTTTGTTGGATATTTTACTATTTGAATTTGAAATGCATCTTTCTTCGTTCATTATCCATAATTCTTTGTTGAAAAATATTTTTTATGTTGGGAATCCAGCTGTCTCTGAAAACCAAGTCTCTTCAGCTCGAAAAATTCAACGATGCAAATTTTTGTTGGCACTTAGAAATCAAAGCAGGTCCTTTATCTGTACTATTCCCCTATGTTAAAAATTACATTCAATAATTGAACACCTCCTACCCTCGTCTGCAAGGAATGTATTTCATATGGAATAAATAACTTGTTGAACTTCCTGAATAGGTAAGGAATGATCGTAATTGAGGTACAAATCTGACTTCAGTCAACTATGAAGCGGAGAGTTTTCTTCGATTATTTCCTTTTTCCCAATTATAAAATGAGAATGCAGAGAAGTCGGCTAAGTCGACTCAACAAACTGACTATAACGAACTTAAATCCGAATCTTAGGGTAGGCTACTAAACTTGGAATTGAACGAAAGTTTAGTTAACGCATGGAAATCGAAGACTTATACAGGTTCAGTAACGATTAGTCGAGTAATTCCATTTCAAGCACACTTTGCAAAAGTTCCAGGCTGTTCGAAGTATCTAATTGAGCGTGATATCGACTAGACACTTATGAGCGATGTTGTAATTGGATAGCATGAAGAGAGAATAAAATCCTATAATTGTACGAGAAATTGTGCACGTGAACAGTGAATCTAGGATCACCACTGAGAATCCGGGGGTTTTAATTTCATCTTGGAGATGTATCAAAGTGATTCGCAGTAGAATCATACTTTTGCCGCTGTCAAGATGTAAGATGTGGAGGAGAATCTTTGGGTTGGAAGTGGAATTTAATAAAATGACACAAAAATAGGAAGATAAATCAGAAGACAGCATTCAGAACCTAATTCTTCACTTCTTCTTCGCTTCTGTCTAATGACGTACGTATGAGGTACCTGCCGAAGTCTGAAGCTAAGTTCATTGCACTACCATTAGAATAACCTTCTACTCAATGGATTCTATGAATTTCAACAAAAGAAGGAATATTCCAAGAATATCAATCAACCAGGGGTCAATTTCAGAGAGGAGAATAATCTTTCCTTAGAGCTCCTTCTCTGATACAGCCGACCATCCTCTCAGAAATCTTGTTCAATTTTTCTGAATCTGTTTTGAAACCCAAAGATAACATAAGAGATGAATAATTTCTTTGATCACCTGGCCTTTTTTAATTACAAAGAGAAAGCTCTTTATTGCAGCAATACGTTTCGCTCGTAGCGTAGAAGCTTCTTTACTCAGAATGAGAATGAACTTTTCTGTCTCAGTTAACATTTTGTTAAATATAAACAATGAATCGCCTATTCTCAAAGGGAGGATAAAAGCAGCATATAACAACAAAAAATGCAGGCGATCATGTCATATTATGTATCACGTGTAGCGTAGCAAGAACTATCAACACATTCCAGCTTCCATAAAAGATACAAAATGATAAATAATGATAATGATAAATAAAAATTATGGAGGAAGCACACCTGCGGATAGGGAGAAAAATATAAATATTCGATCAAATTTATGGTGGAACACTCACATAATATTTAACCCAATCCACAAATAGAACTGACGCTATAAAAATTACATACAGAGGAGAACGAATCAAGTCAAGAACCTAAGGGAAACAGCAGAGTGGGTTAAAAATGGAAATCGTGCAATACGTTGCGCAATCAGAAAAACAATATGGCGACTAAGAGTACACAACAGCGCGAACATTTGAAAGTAATTTATAAAATACGTTCAAACGTTTCCCCCGTAATCATCGTAATTTGCGACATGACATGATTGCTGCTATTTGTTGTTTTTATCCTATGTTTGGGAACAGGCGATTCGTTGTTCATATTTAAAAAATGTAAACTGAGACAGAAAGGTTAATTTTTCTGTAACTTAAGAGGCTTGTACGCTACAAGCAAAACGTATTGCTCCAATCTGGCGCATTTTCATAGATGTCGGGAACCTATTTCCCCCTTCTCGAATGGGATGATTGAAAAATCTGATAACGAACACACGAGATGGGTCTGCACTTCTCCATGGTGTAGAGCTTCCAATGTGGATGGAGATAAAAAAATGTTGTTTACATCTTTTACCCACTAAAAAACACCATCTTCTTTTTGGCATTATTCTGCTCAGAAACCACTACCGCATTATTTCAGGGGATGCCATTTTTATTGCCTAATAAGGCTTTTGCTGACTTTCTAATTTTTGTGATCTTCTATGTCCCAACCAAGATATAGCCGTCATCCTCAGTAGCGCGACAATGTCACGCATTGGGCTCACCGGCCTTCAACATCTTGCTTGGACATGGTTGACTCTTCTGAATGATCTTCATGGTGTTCTTGAATAACACGATTCATGTTGGAATCCAGACAATCTCAATGCAGGAAATCTCCTTCAGAGGCGCAGAAAGTAGCACCGTGGTTTTCTGTTGTAGTACCAAGCCCTATGGCAATCTGTGCCGCAACTCCAGCAGCAATCCCTCCTATCAGGATCATTACAGTCTTCAATCGTGTGGTCTGTAGCCTTAGCAGAGGTAGCATCTAGTTACTTCCACTTTCTTTCTCACGCGGCAGGATACCTACCCAACTCTTAGGTGTCCTGTCCGCAGTAACCTTGCAGGATGCTCCTCATTCATTTCGACGAAGATTTCCAGGTTTTGCCTTATGGCCCTCTTCATAAGGCTTACCTTGTATTTTATGGACCCAGGTTCGTCGGATGGTTCCTCAGGGCCTCTTCAACCTCTTCTTTACTCGACGAAGGTTTTAGGTCGAGAATTTCGACCTCAACTCGGAGAAGAAGCTCTCGCACATTTTCCTAATGCTGACCACTTACTTAATATAAGAGGACGATTTCTCCCTGCCCTATGCCTCGCTTCCATCCTTAATCAGGATTCCTCTATCTCATGTCTGCTGCACCCCCTTGATTTCAACACCAAGGGTTCCCGGCTGCACCACCCTTCGACTTCCTCAGCAGGTCTGATGATCTTCACCTTCGGTCATGCTCGCTTCAATGCTATCTACTTTCGCGTTGGTTTTTCAGACGGGTTTCTCTCCTTCAGAGAACTTGAGGCTACAGTCGTGAACCTCTGCGCCCGATTTCTCATCTTCTTTGCCAAGTTCTGCAGTGAGTTAATACTTGATTCGCAGAACAATTCCTTGTCGATCGTGCAGTCTCTCGCAGCTTGTCGATGTTGTCACACCAACTTCAAACTGAAAAATTGCGCTCCATGTATAATCCCCCAGGAAGCTAGTAAAATATCCACCCCTTCAGAGCCCCGCATGCAGAGCTTACGTCTCTGCATCGTCCCCTTACGTCCCTTCCATCCGTGACCTGAGGATGCGCCCGATAGCCTAGTCGAAGGCAAGCCGTGTCGCTATCCTATTGTCATTGATGAGCAAAATGAGGTTAGAAATTGCAGGCATTTGTTTTTCAAAGGGTAAGAAGTTCTGTTTGAAGTTCTAATAATGTCGTAAAAACGGGAATTCAAATTTGTAGCCTAACAACGCGAAATACGACGAAAGGCACAAAATCACAATTTTTTACTTTAGAAGTTCTCCACAATTCCCTGTTCCTATGTATTGTCCTACAGCGCCTATATTTTTGCGGGAAAATTTGAATTTCGTCATTCTAGTTATTCTTGATAGAAGGTATAAGATTCATGTGAACTCAAACCGATGAGTTTTTGTCGATCCTCGAGAGATTTAAATCCCCTGGGTCAGAAAAAATTGGTTTTACGATAATGTCTGTCTGTCTATCGTTATGTCTGCATCTCTGTTTGCTTGTCGCTTCGATGCCTGATGGCACGATAACTTTAAATTATCCTCATCATATCCACTAATTTCGAGGAGAAAAGTAGAATTTGTTATCAAAAAAATGTATTTCGCTTCTAAATGAATGAAATTTCAAGTCCAAAAAATATGGAGGAGGAATATAATAGGTGAGTATACAGCTCATCCCTTGGGAGGGAAAATGACATAACTCTGTTTATCGTAATTGTGCTTGCTTCGACATTGTTTTGGACTAGGAACATTATCCTCATAATAGATCCTAACTATCTTTAGGGTCTCAAGAGGAATCTCTGTATAGGGGAGAGAAAATGTGTCAAGAAATATGTGGAGGGAACTTTGTTCCCTCAAACGAATTTCTTATATTTAATATAGCCTTGGACGAGAGAACTCTTCATGGAATTCGTGCAAAAAGTGCGGCATCATTAAGTTTAGGATTCATTATGGGAATGGTCGTATCTTGTCCTTCGGACAAAATACATAAACAGTTAGATTTTCAAACAGAGAAAAAAACTAATTTTTTATTGAATTGTTTAACTTCCAGAAGAAAAATTGAATTTTCAACTTCATTCAAATTTTCAACTGATATTATAAATCTTCCACAAGAAAATGAATCTGAATCAAAGTACTTTCACGTTCAATCATGCACTTTAATTTCAAATCATGAGAGATGAAAAAAGATTGGGTTCTGACAAAACGCATAAATACTTGAATGTCTAACCACAAAAAAATGTGTTGGATAAATTGTCAAATTTTTAACGAAATATACTAATTATCAAATAAAATGATGAATCTTAAACCGAAGGATGAATTTTTAACAAATTAGTTTTTTTCCTCGATTAAGAGAGATTACAAGGATAAATTTTTAACTTGAATGATGAATCTTCAATGAATCTTCAAAAGTTTTTGAAATTCTGCATATCACCTAAAATAAATGCAGAATACCATGATTTTTATGGTTTTTTCATGATTTTGCCATGAAAGTCAAATTCGCGTCAATTTTCGATATCATATTCGCAATCAACGCGTCAAAATACATAAGTATACGGAGCCGGAGGAATTCGGACATACACCTTTTTCGGAAGTTCATATGAATTTTCAAACTGAAGAAAATAATTTTAGACAAATTATATCAACTTTTAATCAAAACATGAGAATTCTCTAAAAAATACATAGTAACTGGAAAATACCTTTTCCAACCGAAATGATCAACTTTCATCTTGAATGATAGATCTGCAACCACATCTGCAACTACAAAAGATATGCGTTTTGAACTAAAACACATCCATTTTCGAGCAAGAAGATTAACTCTTAAGTCGAATTTTAAATCTTAGATAAAAAAATCTTTTTTCAGCAAAGCAGTTTTAGTTCCAACTTCTCTTTCATCGATATGGTGAATTGTCAAAAGAATATTTGAATCTTCAACCAGAACACCGAGAAAGAAATATTCTTAATTTGAGAGGAAAATTCCTCTTCTTGAATCCTCTCACATTTTCCTCTCAAAAGGTGAATATTCCTC